>FIZU01009129.1:0-17260 GCA_900064475.1 Pseudococcus longispinus
TTTCCCAAGTCTAAAAAAGTCTGACAAAATGTCTAAAAGATTTCGTGTCGTTTTTTACGGACACGAAATTGGGACAAAAAATTTGGACACTTTTCCAGGTTTGCCGCCAGCCATTAGACATATCCATGTCAAAAGGAGAATATTCTTGACATTTTCTTCCAGAGAAAATTCTCAAAAATGCTCGTGCTCAATATTCTCCTAGCCACCCCTGCCCCCACCTGACCCCCAAAAGGGATGGAGACAAACCAATGGTGTTTTTCTCAATTATTATTGGGTGGGTACATCCTACAAAAAAATTGAGCGAAATCGAAATACGTGAGTTCGAAACCCTGGTCGAATTGATATGGAATGACCCACCACTAAAATTTCAGGAGGTACTCGGGAAAAATTGTTCCAAAAGTAGGGTACGTGATCCAAAATAATTGGGAACCACTGACCTACAGTAAAAGCAAATCCTATGCAAAAAATCACAACACATTTTTTAAAAAAAGAACCCACCAGCAAAATCTAAACCAATAGAAAGGCGATTTATTCCTCTACCCATGACCGAAATTGCATTTTCGAGGTATCTAGTTGGAAAATTTCATAATTAAATACTTTCCATGGCCATTTTCGTAAATTTACGATCAAATTCTACTAAAACTCACGCATGTGATATCACCAAACCATATAAATTACTCCACATCACGCAGCACACTCGAAGAGAAATTTTTAATCACGCAGATGGCTACGAATCAATCTCACAAGGGAGCATTACCCCTTTTGACCCCTCTACCTTTAGGGCACAATTTCGATGAGAAGCTTATCAAGGTCGTTAGTCTAAATAATACGACGAATAAAAAAAATAATCGTTACCACATTGTTGGGGTTTTATAATTGGCCAGCTTGTAAATACCTGCGTTTGATTCGCATGCACCGTTAACCGCGTTCGTTCGGTGTAAAAACAACACTTTGCCAAAACTGAAACAACCTTCATAAATGTACCGATCCGATTTTAATTATCAATCTCGTAAAGATACCAACTAGTCACGATTTTTTTTCGGCAAAACCAAAAAATAAAAGTGATTTCACTTTTACATAGGTCTAGGTACCATTAATCGATCTAATTTGATCGATACACGCGAACACACGATATCCAGATACACCTAGTAAAATCTCATATCCAGATACGCCGACGCACACCTCGTAATAATGCCGAGTCGATGAATCTTTTTTTTTATTACCACGCCTTTAGGGAAGATACCGTTCTCATCCCTCGATTACGTTTCCTATACCAGGTCCGTTATTCGATCAGCGTTTATCTCGAGGCGACTATTTCGAACCCTTGGATTGTTGGCACGGAGCGTTGACATGATCGAAATCGAAATTACGAGTATACGAGTTCGTCTCGACTGTGCCGAACCGGTTCGAAGTAAATTATTTTCGCACGGTGTAAGACCAGTTCAATTCGGCTCAGTCCAGTAAATACTACCAAGCTAGTTCTTCAAAAGAGATTAGCAGATTAACCGCTCGTCTGCAGCTCTGGTGCGATGATTTACTATACACGTGTATCCAACGAGGTGGTCTTCGACTCGTAAATACCAATGCCTAGGACATACCTAACTTAAGTAGTCGACAGCAAGATTACTGCCGAGTAATCGATCAAAGCCAGGTTTCAAATTCAACCTTTGGTTTGCTGGTCGTCGCGGACGTACTAATTTCGGCGTGAATTACTCGATATATTTATAAACAAAATGATTAACCGCATAAAAGTCCACTTAATATATTCACGATAAATTAACTCGTTATATTAATGGTGTCGAAAACAAGGACATTACATATTTGCCGCTATATTACATCGAACGATGCAAGTAAGTAATTTTCTCGCCGGGTAATTGACGGTTTTATGCAACGATTCGACACCCGCCCTGCCATCCAAATGGACCGGCTACCTAACACCTTCTTTGGCTCGTGCAGCTCGCAAATACCGAACTCGTCTCCTGAACCTCGAATCTTATTCGGACCCATGCCGAGCACCGTTGTCTCTTAAGTATTTGATATGACGTAAAACTGCCTTAATAACACGCGACCAGCTAAGAAATTCTCCGCATGATGGTGAAAAAATCCACACCGACGTCACCTTCACCTTTGGCGGCTCGCCGCCATCCCACTACGAAGATATAGCGCCGGAAAATGGAGCACGTTTCACGTTTCGACAATGGATATTGTTCAATGTCGCGAGCGGCTATACCAGCAGACTTATTTTACAACTATGGTAGCATACTTGAGATACTACAGACGTGGTACATGAAACGCGTCAGAATTCGCCAATTTGTTCCAGCCAGCGGCTGTATCGGCTATCGATGGTGTCTGGACTGGCGAGTGGCATAGGCATGGCGAGGCGAGCCTGCGTCCGCATTGGACACGGCGTAGATTATGACTTCAACAAATAAAACAAAGCAATTGGCCGAATCGAATTTGCAAAATTTCAAACATCCCATGCTCGCTACCAATTCTTCGTCATTGTTCGAATGTCTGCTATAAGAGTACGCTTCTGTAGGTAGTGGATTAGATGTGCTAATTACAACGTAAATAAAGGCGCTGGAGGAGTGGTTTGGTTGGAATTTACCAATTATAAGTAGGATGCGGTCGATGCGGTGCGGTGGTTTTTTTGATGACGAATTGAGGATGTTCGAAGTTCTAAAACGTTATTGTAATTTTTTTCAGATTCGACTGAACGAGGAAAGCTACGAGTTTATCAGAAAACAAGAACTTGACCGAGGGCACGGCAGCTGATGTACCTTTTTTTTTTACTAGCATGTCTAACAAAATCTCAAAATCGAAAAGCAGCACTTTTGCAGAATCTTTGAAGCATTTTGAAGTGATATTAAAATCTTTAACCCGAAATTCGTACTTTTCTCCTACCACTTCTTTTTTTTTTTTTTTGCAACATCAGCAGAATTAGCATAACCATTCAACATTTCGTTCAATCAATTTTTCATCAAAATTCAAGAAATTCTATGAAAAATTAAACAAATGAAGAAACACTATGAAAAATTTCTGAAATTTTTCAATTCCAAAAATCATGGTTTAAGATGACCTCTGAAATTTTTCAAGTTCAAAAGGCAATTTCGTTTTTTTTTCAAGTTCAAAAAGTCAATTTTTCAATTTTGCTCAAGTCCAAAAAATCATCATGATGATTTTTTGGACTTGAGCAATCCTGCAGGATAACAAAAAGTTAAAATCTCTAAAATATTTTCTGAGTCTTATTTTTTCAATTTTTCATCGAGTTCAAAAAATAAACTCATCAGTTTTTTCTGAAGTCCAAAAATTCATTCCAAAAAGTCAATTTTTCGAGTCTAAAAAGGCCCTTTGGGCAACACAACATTAGAATCTCTGAAATTTTCCATGTCGAAAAGGTAATTTCTGGAATCAAAAATTCTAAGCAGTTACAAAAAAAATCCAAAATGTCAATTTTTAAAATTTTTCTCCAAACTTGAAAAATTGGTCCAAAAAATTAATTTTTGAAGTCTAAAGAGGCCTTTGGGCAACAAAAAATTAGAATCTCTGAAATTTTCCATATCTAAAAGACAGTTTTGGAAATCAAAAATTCTAAGTAGTTACAAAAAAGTTCAAAACGTAAATTTTTAACATTTTTCTCCAAGCTTGAAAAATTAGCCCAAAAATCAATTTGTTCAATTTTTCAGTTTTTTTAGAAATCTTTGAAATTTTCCATGTCCAAAAACCAATTTCGTGTTATAAAAAATTGTAATCTCTAAATTTTTTCAAGTCCAAAAGTCAATTTTTTCAATTTTTCTCCAAGCTTGAAAAATTAGTCCAAAAGTCAATTTTTTCAATTTTTCTTCAAGTTCAAAAAGTTAGTTCAAAAAATCAATTTCTCAGTTTTTTCTCAAGTCCAGAAGTTTAGTGCAAAAAGTCATTTTTTTCAAGTTCAAAACGCTTTTAAGCAACAAAAAATTAGAATCTGTGTAATTTTCCAAATCCAAAAGGCAATCTCGTGACGTACAAATTCTAAGTACATAGGTACTAAAAAAATTTAATCTCTGAATTTTTGGTAAGTCCAAAACATAAATTCTTTCAATGTTTTTAACAAGTTTGAAAAATTAGTCCAAAAAATTAATTTTTCAGATTTTTCGAAGTCCAAAAAGTAAATTTTTTCAATTTTTCTTCAAGTTCAAAAAGTTGGTCTAAAAAGTAAATTTTTCAAATCTAAAGAATCCTTTGGGCAACAAAAAATTAGAATTTCTGTAATTTCCAAAGTCCAAAAGACAATCTCGTGATGCATAAATTCCAAGTAGGAACAAAAAATTAAAATCTCTGAATTTTTTGCAAATCCGAAATATCAATTTTTTAAATTTTTCAACAAGTTTGCAAAACTAGTCCAAAGAATCAATTTTTCAGTTTTTTCCCAAGGTTCAAAACTTCAGTTCACAAAATCAATTTTTCCAACTCCCAAAAGGCATCTGGGTAACAGTCAAATTTTTTTCGGATTTTCGTAACGCACCAATTTTTATAATGACCCGCAATCATAACACGTGTCGTACACATGTTACCAAATTACTCGTATATATCGTTTTCAGGAAATTACGCTGGCAAATTTCTAATTTTCTCAGAATATCAGGCAATGAATTTTTTTATTTTGCAAAAATTTCTGTCAGTAAATCCATAACTTTTACTCTCAATCCCCATTTTGGGCTTGATGACATGTCCGTCTGAAAAAAAAACGTCAAAATTTTTCTCAATTCATTGGAAAAATTTTGCAACTTTTCATTCAAAATTCTATTCCATTTCTCAAAATTCAATTTTCTTGAAAAAGATTCGTATCTAGACTAATGATCATTGTATTTTTCGAAACTCTTACCATCAAAACTGAAACTAATAAAATTTTAGTCTTTGAAGAAGATAACTAATCTCAACAATTTTTATACTGACTTTGAAATACTTTCGTTACACTTTCATAAACAAAAAATTTAATACCAAGAATTCCAACCTGTTTTAATAAAATACAGAATTTCTTACAAAAGCTGAACCATTGGAATTTAAAAATTCTCTCATTATCACTATTCCTTCCCCTCTAAAAAGTGACGTCTTCACGATTCTTAAGCCCCCCTTTCTTGAACCCTTCATTCCCTTTTCATAAAAATACTTTCATTTTCAACCCTCCAAAAATCTTTTTACTGAAATTTTCAACAAACATTTAAAAAAAATTTAAATACAAATCTCTGTCACGTGATAAGACGAATTGGAAAAAAATGCAAAATTATTGATTACTTTCAGAAATGTTTACATAATTTCAAGGATTTTCATATCGTGATTTCGAATAATTTTCATGCAATTTTCAATTTTTTAATAAATTTTTTATTACCTACTTGCATTTTAAAACTGCAATAAATTTTTTTAGAATTATGAATAATAAATTAAAACTTCGAATCGCCATTTTCTCAGTCAGAATCAGCAAATTAAGTAGGTAATTCGAAATTCGAATTTTTGGCAAGATTTTCAGATGCTAAGTCATTTGATAAAAAATCCCCCAAAAAAAGTACACACAAAATGAGATCAATTCCATTCGTTCTCTTTCCTTTTCATAAAATTTCCACATCGTCATATCTTCCTCTCTCCAATCTCCATCAGCCATCAGTCTCTCGTGGTTTCGGTTAGATTTAAAATTCAAATGAAAAAACATACCCCACACGACTCCCTCCCCAATACCCATTCCCTACGCCCCAAGCACCGATACTTTTCATTTCGTCAATTAGCTCTAACCACATTAACATATTTATTGATCGTCGCGTCGCGACACAACAATTGTTCGCAAAGGATACGCGACTCCGACGAGCATACTACATACATTGTTATATGAAATAATGAAACAGATGGTTCAGTCTACGTTACCAGCCTTGGAGGGCTCTTTGCTTCGATGAAAACGCATCTTCCGGCGACGACCCGGCGGTTCCCTCTTTTATACGTAGAATTTTCGCGTAACTTAATTCCACCGATTACACGCGAGATAAGCACGATCGAAACATTCGAACTTCTTCCAGTATACAGAGTCATTCAACGAGAAAAAATTTGATTAGCGATTGAACCGTTAATAGGTACACGAAAGTTAGACAAGGCTTCGATTCGAATATCGGTTTTCGTGATGCCATGCCATGAGGAAACGAATTACGAATATCGTACAATTTGATGCATTCGACGAATTTCTTCCATTACGTAATCTTCCCATATGCTGGCAACTTTTAAAATTTACTAATATCTAAATTGATGTGACAAGGGTGACCTAGTATTTACTATTTACATATACATATACATTCGCTGGAGTTGATGACACTTAGCCCAGTCAAATGAGGAAATGAAATTGCAATTTGAGCCGTCAACGAATTCACGATTTTAAAATGTTCCTTCAGGTAGCCTGATTAACCACCAAAAGGTCCCCAAGCCTTACCCCTCGACCACTCCCTTGAATGTGAACCCAAAGTGAATCACTCATTTTTTTGACATGGATATGTTTTATAGCGGGGGCTCAATCTGAAAATTTTGTCCATTTTTTGTTCATTTTTCCTGTCCATAAATTCCGTCGCGAAATTCCTTGATAATGATGATTTGGACTTTTTTGGATTCAGAAAAATTTTCAGATTTTCATTGACTTTTTGGACTTCAAAAATTTTCAAAGATGATGCTGAATTTTTTTCAGCCCCAACAACTTGGACTTTTTGAACTTGGAAAATTTTAGAAATTTTCTGATATTTTGTCAGGCAGACTCCTCGAATTTGGAAAATTTCAGATATTATGCTGACTTTCAGACATTTTGCCAGACTTTTCTAGACTTGAAATTTCTAAGAACTCGAATTAATTTTTGGACTTGAAAAATTTTTCGGAAAGTTCAAATCAGACATTTTGTCAGACTTTTTTGAATTCGGAAAAATTTTCAGATTTCCACAGACTCGTTGACCTTGAAAAATTTTAGAAATCATGGTAACTTTCTGACATTTTGTACGGCAGACTTTTTGGACTTGGAAAAATTTTTAAGAACTCAAATTAATTATTGAACTTGGAAAACTTAAATTTTATGGACTTGAAAAATTTCAAGAAAGTTCAAATCAGACATTTTGTCAGGCAGCTTTTCACCTTAGGCTGACTTTTAGACATTTTGTCGGACTTTTTTGAATTTGGAAAAATTTTCAGATTTTCACTAACTTTTTGTACTTCGAATTGGACTTCGGAAAGTTCTCAAAGAAATTCCATTACAAAATTAATCATTCGCGAAAATCTGTTAAGCTAATTTTTAGATATTTTGTCTGACTTTTTGGAACTTGAAAGATTTTCCAGAATTCAGATGATTTTTTGGACTTGTAAAATTTCAAGAAAATTTCAAATATCACTTGAAAAATTCATTGATCCAAAGCTTCATATTTTTTCGCTAATAACTCTTCAAATATGCGTTTAAACAAAAAAACGATCATGACTAAAATTGAAGCACATAAAATTTGCAAGAAAAAAGGTCATATTCATTTTTTTCGAAAAGTGAACGGGTGGCGCAAAAAAACACGTTAAAATATTCAGGGTTAAAAAAAATGAAAATTGTCTTTTTATCATAATTTCGGGGGAGACCACATGTATGCGAATGATGACACACTATAGACCTCAAAAAAATCCCTACCCCCTCCCCCCATTTTTCCGGTGCCTTTCCTGGAAACTTTCCTATCTCCGTTCCATAAAGCTGCTTTTGAAAAAAAAATCAATAAAAGTTGTACATTGAGATCCTAGGAATAATTTCAGTCATCACTAAATTTTCGATTGAACCCTTCCCTTCCCTCCAATTTTTCATAATTTGTTTGAAAATCATTGAATAATTTTGATACGTATTATGCGATATTGGAGGGGAGGGAAGGGTCCAATCGAAATTTTTGCAATGACCGAAATTTTGTAAGGATTTCAATCTACAACTTTCGTATGAAAATTTTTCAATTGAAGCCTTAGGTTCAAAGAGAAGCAAATTTTTTTGAAAAGGGGATGGACCCTCGAAAAAGGGGACAATCTGGTCAAAGTGCAATCTAATCGACTGTTGACAGAACTTAATTTTCTCCTCTTGACAGTGCTGCGAGCCAAAGATGCATTGGGAAAACTGCGAGCAGTACAATTGAAGTCAAGGGTGATTTTCATACATATTATGCAAAATTGGAGGGGAGGAGAGGGTCCAATTGAAAATTTTGTAATAACCGAAATTATTCCTAGTATTTCAATCTACAACTTTTGTTTGAAGAATTTTTCAAAAGCTGCTTCAGAAATGGAGATAGGAAACTTTCAAAGAAATGGGGTAAGGATACAACTAATTTTAGTCATTAAAACGTTAAAAATATAAGAAACCTCTTCGGTATCCCCATATGGGCCATTTTTAGTACCCTGGGTACATAATATGGCCTACCTGAGTTGTTTTGAAAGGGAGGGGGTAAAATTTTTTAGTGTCAATTTTTTTAAAACCCTGATTGCACGATTACAAAGGTAAATTTCTGACATATTTGTACACCAAAAATTGTCACTCAAAACCAACTCAAAGTGGACCTATAACTCTTCAAAATTAAGGTGGGCCATCTTTGATATCTCTACCTAACGAGTACACACAAGTTGAATAAACTTTCAAACCAAATCACATTACATAAAATCAAATCACCCCTTACATAACCCATCAATAACTTCTCTATTCCGGGCTTCCACATCTTCAACATCTCCAAGTACTTATCTCAGCCTTCATCCAAAACCACAAGGAGCCCGTCACTGACATCGATTTCAATTCAAATACCTACGAACTAAATACCTATACTCGTACATCCAACCAATCGTATCCCTACGACGACATAAACAAACAGCGAACCAATCGAGCCCAAAAGTCACGACATCCAGAGATGGCGAACAAAGCCTCATACGGAATAATTTTTTCTTTTCCCTTCAAAATATATACGTTCATGTTATCGTACAATGTAACGATACCGATCTAGATTAGTATGGAAAAAAAGTCTGTCGATAACGAGTCCACGACCATAAGAGATGTCGAAAAGGCGATCAGATAAAACGCGAAAACGTACTTCATTATAAATTAATGTTGAAATCGGAGAAAATCTAGTCTCTTAATCTACTATTACAGCTTCAAATAAATTCCGCCAATGTTTCTCGTATACTTCGGTATATACTCCTTATGTACATACGAACCAGACCAGTTGTCATTCGTTATAGTATTTTTGCCTCTTCGAAACGCACGTAAAGAAAGTTATACGAGCAATTGCTCCGTTAATACATACATTTCTCTCCTACTCTCATAACCGATCAACAATTACCATGTATACAAATGTGATTGATATAACTGTTCGGTGTTTTCATATAGTCTCATGTATACCTTACATATTACAAATGTATAACTAAAAGGTCGTATATAACCTTTCACCTATACCTATAGTCTAACTCGATCGTCGTATATGTGAGAATGCAGATTTATCGCGTATTAACCGCGTGACTAATATACCAGCCGCGATTTGCATATTTGAGTATTCGCGAAAACCCAACTTATTCATAATTGTTCCCACGTAGCTATAAAGTCACGTTTAAAAGTAGAAAAATAACTATACGTAGGATAAATTGTAAATGTTTATGGATATTTGCACTTTTATAATATGGAGACATTACCATACACGACTTTTTCTTTTCATTTTCAAGTGTAGCTATGCCATGCCAATTGTATACGTCGTCGTATAGATACAAACACGAATACGATGAGTACCATAATCTGAAAATTACTTTCGATGGTAATCATTTTATCAACTTGGTAGCTAAGTATCGCCTTAAGAGTATTTAGGTAGCCGATGACCAGGTCGCCTGAACGTCATTAACCCGGCAGTGAGTAAGAATTGCGGTCGGAGTTCGTCGTAGATTTGTGGTCACCGTCGTATATAGCAAAATACGGAATTGAGCAAGAAATATTATCTATTTTGTTATGACAACTAGTATTATCTATAGTAATGTGTATACCATTGCTGGTAATTTGCGTAATGTGGTGAATAACAGAATCAGCGTTGTTGAGGGAGTGTGAGACTGAGAGACCGGATGGATAATATTCGCCGAATAGATAAGCTAACTCGGACTGGAAAGGTCGAAATCTGCATAGAATTTTGATTCATCCGGAGAGTGTGGCATAACACTGGATACTGGACACAAGGAACGAGTAAAAAGGAATTTTTGCAATCGAGTCGAACAGGAGGTCAAGTACGGAAGAGCAAACGTGGATGAATCAAATGTCAATGATCATATTATTGCGACGAATAACATTAGTTCAGTGAAAAGTGCCATGGCACACAGTACTCGAAAATGGTTTTACTCTGGTTTTAATAATAATAAATAATATTACGACTAAATTGATCAAAAAATTACTAATAATGACTAATTTCGACCCAAAAAAACTCAAAAAATTACTAATTTTTGTACAAAAGAGACAATTTTTTTCTGTATCCTACATTTTGTGACAATTTTATAGAGCAGAAGTTGATAATTTTTTTATGGGACGCCTGTAAAATACTTTTTAGCAAAGGATAATGCTTTTGTGATGAGTAACTCTGCGAAAAACGACCGACCGACCAGGCAACACGAAATTTAAACAGATTGACTTTTTGGAATTGTAAATTCCATCAGATTGACTCTTAGACATTTTATCAAACTTACTTGGACTTAAAAAAATTTTAGATTTCAAATGGTTTTTGGAACTTGGACAATTTTCGAGATAATGCTGACTTTTAGACATTTTGTCAGATTTTTTTGGACTTGAAAATTTTCCAATTTTTATTCCTTTTTTGGAAGTAGAAAATTTTAGAAATAATTTTAATTAGAAAAAAATAAGAATGGTAGGTTAAAGTATAGAAATGCTTGTTTTTAAACTTTGTGTGAAGTATAAAAGTAGGGGGAGGGGTATTTTTCAGTAATTTTTCTCAAAAGAAAAAAACTTTTTTGATAACTTCTTAAGAAAATTAACTTTTTTAAAGAACTTTTTTCCTTGAAAAATTTTGCATTTAAACATTTTTGGAGCTCTTTTTGAAAAATTACTCCTAAATGATGAATTTCTAGGAATTTTTTTTACAAAATTTTTTCCCATAGAGGATTTTTTTCTTAAAGAATTTTTTTAACGGAAAAATTTTTAGATTTTTTTAGGAGAATTTTTTTCTGGACACATTATTATTTTTCAATAATTTTTTTGACAACATTTTATCTTCAAAAAATTCTTCAAAATAAAAAGCTTTTAGACTCATTTCTTTTACTTTCATGTTTTTTTCAAAAAATTTATTGAGAAGACTTTGTTTAAGTTTTTAAATTACGATTTTAAATTTTTTCGAGGGAACTGCCAAATTTAAAAAAAAAAAAATCAGAAATTTCTCTGAGAGATTTTTACAAAAACAAAATTTTTTGTGTATTTTTTTGTAGGTGGTTTGAGAGTTATTACTTCATTTTTCTGCTAAGTTTTTAGGCACGTAAAATAGCAATTAATATTTCTTTAAAACCAAAAATTTGAATTTAAAAAAAATTACAATAATGGTATAAGGGTGAAAAAATGACGAAAAATGAAATAAATGAGTATTTTAGAGCGCTGGAATTATGCCTGATGAATAGAATTTGAAAAAAAAAATCAAAAAATTGTGTTTAACAAAGTTTTAAAGGTTTGAACAAGAGTTTTAGTAAAAAATTGGCATTTGAACGAAAATTTGAAGCATTTGAACAAAATTGAAGTTGAATTGATTCAGAGAACCAAATTCTGAAGAATTTATTTTCAAACATTTAAAAAAAGTGTGATTGAACAAAACTAAAAAAATCACGTTCGCGAACAGTATTTATGTACAATTTTATTTCAAATGAGGAAATATTGTCTTTGACAAGAATTTCGAAGAAAATTTGAAAAGGTTTCTAATGAAATTGTGCTTAAACCAAATTTAAAAATTTTTTTAATTTAAACAAAGAGTGTAGCCCGGTTTATAGGGGTGATTTTAGCCTCGAGCACCGAATTTTAAATTATTCAGTGGAAATTGGTCCTTACGGTCTAAAACCCCTGTGACAAAATTTTTAGCCCGATATCTCGACCCTAACCCCTTCTAGAGGGTTAAATAAATTTCTATTTTGGGCAATTTTCAACAGAATTTTTTCAAACTTGCAGGAATAGTATACAGTATCGAGGGTGATTTTTTGAATTTTTTGAAAAAAATTTCGAGCACTTCTTCAAGGTCAAATTTACAGTTTAAGCTTTCTAAAGGCCATTTTGGTAACCCCTTCCAGAGACGTAATTCTGAAAAAATATATATTATGTACTTAATCCAGATGTTCATCGTGATGCGTCATTTTCAAAAATGCAAAAAACCGATTTTTTCGTCCATTTTTCCCCCTTAAATGGGTAATTTCTGGTCGAAAATTTGTTTTCTTGCAATATTTCATTAATGACACCAAAATACACCATCAACCTGCATTTAGACCAAATTCGTTCATTTTCTCCGTTTTTTCCAATTTTCTTTAAAAATACCCGAATGACGCCATTTTGAGAACCCACAACCTTTTCAATGTGACCAAGGGCCCTAAAAATCATGCCTGGGCTTGTTTCAAATCGATATCTCTCATATACTGCAATTTTGATTTTTTTTGTTTTTTTTCTCAAAAATGGAGTATTTTTCATTTTGGAAAAATTCTACATGAAATAAGTTGAAAAAAAATCAAACTTGCTTCAAGATCTTTTAATTTGTCCCTACCCAGGAACGAAACAAGAAGGGTGTATGCCCCCCTCATTTAAATTATCTCCAAAAAATCGGCCAATTTTCGAATTAGGAAATTGTAGAATTCTCTAAAAATCTACCAGAAATCGCAGATGCCTTAAAATCAAAAAAAAGGCGATTGGAGAAAACAAAAATTGAAAAATGGTACGTCAAAGTGTCTCCTGATTTGACCAAACAAAATTTCATCACCTTTTCGAGACTTTTTTTTTCACTGTCTTGTAGAAAAGCAAAGGCTCTCTAGAACCAGACCCTATTTTGAGAAGCCAGAATTGGGCAAATCCTCTCCCAAGGTATTAAAAGTAGTACAAGAAAGGTTGAAGGCTGTTTTTATATA
Source organism: Pseudococcus longispinus (assembly GCA_900064475.1). Taxonomy (NCBI): domain Eukaryota; kingdom Metazoa; phylum Arthropoda; class Insecta; order Hemiptera; family Pseudococcidae; genus Pseudococcus; species Pseudococcus longispinus. Next base: position 13,126 of record FIZU01009129.1, read on the forward strand.
ATGTTTCTGCCGAAGTTTTTCTCACCTTCTCGTCGTCTCCTTCTTTTAACATCATGATCGAGGAATCACCCCCCCCCCCCGCCACGAAAGCGAACATTTCTTTAAAATTTTCAGAAATAAAATTTTGGAAAAATCCATGATCTGAAGTGTAAAAGGAATGTGATTGTGATGGAACAAATTTGAATTTTCTGTGTGAATTTTTCTTAAAAAATCGTGACTTTTTCATTAGACTTTTTATAAAATTAGTAAAGAGGAATCACTAGTGGAGCAAAGGATGATTTTTTTTTGAAAAATTGCAATTTTCTAGATATTTTGGTACTAAAAAACTCAATTCGCAAACATTTTTCCAAAGCCTCAAATGTACTTTCCTCAAATACTATAATACGAAATTTTTTTCAAACTTACGTACTATTTTTGATCCAAATTTCGTACTTTTTTCATACTATTTTTGTTCTGTAGACACCTCGAACATGTAACGAGTGGCTCGTGTCACCTGGCAGATAATAATGCCAATAAATATATAATTAGGTACAAGTATTAATTTACCAAATACAGAATCATCCGACCATCGACACAACCCAATTGGCCATACAGATACGTGCAATTCGCTTCAAAATAACCAGCGTAAACTCACCTGCAATGAAAAAAAGAAAAGAAAAATTATTAAAAATAAAAAAACACATCTCGTAATACTACATAAATACCTACACGAGCACAAAAGACATGCGGCATGTGACAAATGACGAGTATCGTATCACGAACGATTATGTCATATACGTATGCAACATGATTCAAAATATCAGTTTTTCGAAAAATCATTAGCAAGTTGCGTATTCGAGGCACGTTTAAAAAAAGGAAAGAGATCGATGGCAGATTCTCGTACATCTTTAATACACAGAATCGTTCAATTTTTTTTCCATAAAAAAAAAAATCATAAAACGACCACATGTCAGCAAACTGGCCTATCTGCGCGCAGCATTATATACCACCCGAGTACTTCCATCGACTGACCTTCATCTCCGAGCAGATTTTAATTTCAACGTACACAACGATCCCTTCAATCAACCGTAAACGCTACTCGCTCTTAATTGCGAATTCTTCTTTTTACAGCTTCGAAGATACGAACTTCGTGATGTGCTGTACTCTAAGTACCTATACTAAGATGTAGAATTGTGGAAGTAAATCCTGCTCGTACCTAGATAATTTAGCTTTAAAGTAAACAACGAAAAAAAATTTCGAGTTAATTGCAAAAGTGATTTAATAAATCGTTTTGTGTTTATCATTAAGCAACATAACCCTCTCTTCGGTTTATTAACATGATAATAACACGCGTCAGCTTTGGCGTCATGATGATTGCCGCATTTAAATGAGACCTTCAACAAACGCAGAGCACGGTGGCAACGAATCACGAAAACCAACTAAGTATATTTTCTTATTCGAAAAAAAAATCATTTACAATACTCGAGTTCGAGTCGTCTTTGGCATCGACATCGTGACATTGCGCAGTGTACACATCGACCAGCTAAATATACGAGGCACGCGTAACATACAAATTACCGAATGAAAAAAAATATATTATAAATTATAATAAAGGTCTACGCCCGAGAACCGTTATTACAAATTAAAAATCTTGGCCCAGTTTTATAATAAAAAATTTTGTAATTCTCAATAATTAAAAATACTTATACGCGATAAAGACTCGAAAACTCGACCGCTTTTACTTTCCATAGCAATAAGTGACAGTTTCATACGCTTACGCATTAATTGCCAAACAATTTTTTATTTTATTTTTCCAGCCCGATCGAAGTGGAAGACGCATTGGAACACGGTGAAAATAAAAGATGATACCGTAAAATCAATCGTATAAAAGTGTTAACGATCGCATCCTTTCTTATTTTACACACAAACTAATAATTTTCACGTTAATTTAAAGTGTTCGTTGGCGTGTTCGGTTTCATTATTTGCATATACGAGTATGTACCTTATACATATGTACACTACATACGAGTATACGAGATGACAATATGCTTCTCTTTCTCTGGCATATACTCGTATACACGTGTATGTTAATTAATTCGTGTACGTAAAGATATCGTTTTACTTTCATTATTAAATGGTTTTTATATTTAGTATGTTATTCAGTTGTTACCTACTCCGCTTTGCTTGTTTGGTTTATGAAAAGTGGAAGTTGTTCGTAATATATAATTTCGTACGTGTAATTTTTTTTTTCTTCTTTTTTTTCACCTTGGTTTCAACTTAAGAGGATTCAAATTACCTACGTGTCGAGAATCAGACTTATTTTTTCTCGCTTCGAAGTCGAATATTGAATACGAATTAGAAAAGAGAAAATATTCCCAAATTGGGATGGTTTTTTTGTCGTCGTCGAATTACGTATAGTTAGCTAGACTTTCGTGGAAAACCAACGTTTATTTTTGTCGAATTATTAAAATAGTTTAGGAATTTTATGGGATAATTAAAAACTCATTTTTTCATAATTTAGGGTTTTTTCGTTCCAGGATATGATTTTCTTCCTTTTTTGATAAGTATATACTTCGTAATTATCAATTTTTACGAATTAATTTCGGAAATTTTTCTCGACGTTTTATAACTGTTTTTAATTTTTTTTTTAGAGTTTTAATGTCTTTTAGTGGAATTTTAAAATTCGGTTTCTGATCCTTAAATTTTTTTTTGGAATTTTGAAATTTCACATTTTACTTTTTGTACTGAAAAATTTCATGATTTTTTTTTTGATACCTATTTCTATAGTATCAAATAATATTTTTCACGTTTTTGAGTTGGTAAGTACCTGAAAACAATGGTTTTTGAATTTTTGTCAACTTCTCCAGATTTGTTCAATATTCAATTTTCAATTTTTTCGACATTTTTTTGATTTTTAAATTTTTTCCCCGATAATTTCATAACTACCTACAACTATTACTATGGCTTTGGAAGTAAGAGGGGATTGGAGGGGTAAGAGCGGAAAGGGAGGGAAAGCAATTTCAATTATTCATCAAATAATTCTAGTTGAATTTGAAAACGAAAAAAAAACGAACAAAACTTTGCTTATCTTCAATTAAATATCTACTTGTATACGCTAAAAAAATAATTCGAATAGGCAATTTTAATCAGAGCATTACACACGAAAAACAGAAGCATTCTGAACCATCAATGTCATAAAAATGAAGTAATTTCCTGCAAAAGATTATAGAATCATGATTTAATCATCTGAAATATCCTGTCGCCATTTTTATGATAATTTTCAAAAGATTATCACATTTGACTCGTTTTAAGCAATTCAACATTTTTACTTTTTTTCTCAAATACGAAAATTAATTCCATTATTTCAAATTTGATCCACTACGATTTTTAGTCGATTACGATTTTTTATTGATTACAATTTTCAATCATAAATTCGATTAAAGCATCGCCGAACTGAAGGGATAGGGGCAGCCTTCCCTCTTAAATTATTACGTCCCTTGATTAAAATTATTAAATTTTATCGATTAATCGATTAAATTTTTGTACCAATTATTTGGAAAAAATAATTGATCGACTAATTAGTCGATTATACTCGATAACACTAGAGATAAATGGTAATTTTTTGAGAAAAAAACTTCAAAAAATACGAATAGAGAAAACGTGTTTACAACATGTAATTTTTTTCAGCGTGTTTACCAAATCGCAAAAATAAAAATTCGTGTTTTTTTCGTGCAATTTTAAATATTTTCCGAGGATGCTACCAATATCCCCCCCCCCCCCGTGAACCTTTTGAGTCATTTTCAGAGTTTTTTTTGAAACGATAATAAGGAATAAAATATCAAAAAAAAAATGAGAGTTCAACATAGTTGAATAATCGAAAGCTGTACAACTTCCCCAAAAATCAACGTCCTGTAGCAATCAGGGGGTAGAAAACTGCTATTTTGTCATTTTTCAATTTTAAACCCTCTTGAATGATGCCCTCAACCCGTCTAAATTGACTTAGGAGGTCGTCTTCAGCATGTACATGGATTTAGCGTGCGCCCTAGAAAAGTCTCCAGAAGGTTCCAACCTTCCAGCCCCCATTTATCCCCCCCCCCCCAACTGGAGGACCATATTCCACTTTTTTCAATGTTGTGTGATGGCTACAGGCCACTCA
>FIZU01009137.1:0-26613 GCA_900064475.1 Pseudococcus longispinus
GGGGGGGGGGGGGGGGGGGGGGATTTGATTGTACGGTTGATATGAAAATAAGATAGTACGAAGGTAGAATTATTTTGTAAGAATTTCCCCGATTGGAGGGGGAGGGGAGAAGAAGCAAAATTGGTGATATTCAGATTCATAAAATATATAGTTGGGAAATGATAAAAGGAAATTTTTATGTGGGGGGAGAGTACTTTAATTCTAGTGGACAATTTTGAGGAAAAAATTGGGAAAAAAAACTTTACTTGCCGAACTTTTAATTAAAATATCACGATTTGAGATATTATTTAATATTTTTTGGTACTTATTCAAATTTTTTAGCTGTCCTTTTATTGAAGTATCACATTGTGATGTATTTTCCTCATTTAAATAATTTTTTAGTGTTATCAAAATTTGACATTTTCCACATAAAAATGAGTTTTTGTCATTTTTCATTGAAATATTCCAAGTTCACTTTTTATTGAACATTGAATTCCATTTGTATTGTCAGATTTCGAAGTCTTATATTTTTTTTTATCAAAAAGCGATATTTTGTTTAAAATCTAATGTTCAGAAATTCTGTTCAAACGCAAATTTTCAAAAATTTGTTCCAAATCTAATGTTCAAAAATTTGTTCAAAATCAAATTTTTAAAAATTTGTTAAAAATCAAATTTTCAAAAATTTTGTTAAAATCAAATTTTCAAAAATTCTGTTCAAACGCAAATTTTAAAAAATTTTGTTCAAAATCAATTTTTTTAAATTTGTTCAAACAAAAATTTAAAAAAATTTTGATCAAAATTAAATTTTTAAAAATTTTGTTTGAAATCAAATTTTTAAAAATTTTGTTTGAAATCAAACTTTTAAAAATTTTGTTCAAAATCAAATTTTTAAAAATTTTGATCAAAATCAAATTTTTAAAAATTTTGTTCAAAATCAAATTTTTAAAAATTTGTTTGAAATCAAACTTTCAAAAATTTTGTTCAAAATCAAATTTTCAAAAATTCTGTTCAAACCCAAATTTTTAAAAATTCTGTTCAAACCCAAATTTTCAAAAATTTGTTTGAAATCAAATTTTTAAAAATTTGTTTGAAATCAAATTTTTAAAAATTTATTTGAAATCAAACTTTCAAAAATTTTGTTCAAAATCAAATTTTCAGAAATTTTGTTACAACGCAAATTTTTAAAAATTTTGTTCAAACACAAATTTTCTAATTTTCTTCAAAATTTGGTTCAGACACAATTAAGAGTAATTTTTAAAGATATTGGCAGCTCCTTCGAAACAAATTCAAAACAGTAATTTAAAAATTCTAATTTGGTTTTTTTAGCACATTTCATACGCCAGCAAATTGTCCTTTTTCTTTCAAAATTAGTAATTTTTGTCTTTTTTTGCCAAGAAATGCCATTTTTTAGATTGATTTAGTCGTTATTACTCTTATCATTAAAATTACTGGAAAATCATTTTCGAGAACTGCAATTGAAACAAACTGAAACTGGAAATTAAAACCTGAAACTGAAATGATTTCAGTTTTCCATTTCTGATGAATTTTTAAAATAATCGTAGTGAGAATATTTTACTCAATAAGTTCATTCACGTAGATTCTCGACTTTCGATCGCCTCATCTTTTTTACAGAGGTACATAAAACAATAATTTTTTCTTGTTTTTCAAATTTCCCTCAAAAAATTTGAAAAAAATCCTTGAAATTCAAGACCCAAATTTTAACCTTCGTTTTCTTTTTCATACGGAGACATTCAAAAAAGCAATTTTTCAAATTTTTCTTGAAAAATTGAATTTTAAGGTCCAACGATGTCCATTTAGAGAATCTAAAATGATAAATTGAAATCAAGTTTGGAGTCATTGACCAAAAAAGCGTGAAAAGTGACTTTTCAATTTTTAGCTCCAAAATTTTGAAATTTTTTATCTCAATCAGATCCTTTCAAAGAATCTAAAATGAAAACTAAAAATTATGTATGAAATCAACGACTCAAAAAAATATCTAAGTAGTTCAATTTTATTACCATAATCGAAATTAACTCCTTGCCTCTTCCCCCCTGTCCATTGATCAATCAAAAATTCTCAACATATGATTAATTTTTTTTACGACGTTTACTCATTTATTGATTGTTTTTTTATTGCAGCTTATTCACATCGCTTCCTGATCCAACTCAGAAATTACTGACGTTGATTTTTGGCACATTATCGGCCATTGCTGTGAATTCTATTAATTCAAAATCGTATATGAACGCGACCGCATTGGGAGTTTGCGTAGCGCCGAGTTTCTTTGTCTCGTGTGGTGATCAGAGTAAAGTATCATTAAATGATATCGAATCCTATAAGGTTAGTTCGAACTGAACAAGTATTTCATTCTTCGAAACTTTTGCCTAAAATGAATTGGTTTGATATATTTTTTCTTTTTTTTTTGTCGCAGATTGCAATTTCTTTGATCACGTTCATAATCGAGCATTACGCCGACTACGATTTTTTCGACGCGAAACATTACGAATATTACGTAAATATCACCGGCAGACCGGCCAAGCTGTCTGTGGCTGATGAAATGAAGCATGATGATAAAGGTTTGTTATTAAAAAGAAATCATTTTTGAAAAATAATGGGTAACCTTGATTTTCCATTAATAATTTTTTTTTTTGAGCAGATGACTCCAAAGACTCGAATCTAGATGCCTGTGCTAGGCTATCGGTCAGTTTAGAAGGAAGTGGAGTATATGAGGTGAGTCGCAAAAATGGTCGAAATGAATTTATTTTAAAAAATTCAAAATGGAGGACTTGAGAAAAAGAAGTCGTCGAAATTACAAATATCACGAAAATCATTGTAATAAACGTGTTAATGTTTTAAAAATCGTCAAAATTATCGGGTCGATTGGTTTATACGAAAAATTACGAATAATTTTAATCGTTTTAATCAAATTCATCAAAGTTGTAAAATTTTTTAATTATTAAATTTTGATAAATTTGTTTTGAGTAATCTTGTAAAATGGTAAAAAATGCAAAAATTAGAGTTTTGGGTGATTGAAAATTAAAATGAGCATAATTTGCTCTTTTTGGGGTAAATTTTCCAATAATTGGATAAATTGTGAAATTTTTTGCTAAAATGATGAGAAAATTATCTAAAGGGAAAAGAACAGTTGAAATGGTTACAATTTTATTATTATTAAAAATTGATGGATTTTTATTATTAATTAAATTTTGGGAATAGTTGCATCTTTTTCTCTTACTCGAACTAGATTATTCCATTTCTCGACCCCTCTCCTCCCATCATCAATTTTTTTAGCATTCCAATAATGTAATTTTTTTCCTCAAAATGAATTACTGACTCAACCGTTCATTTTTACAGACGGGCGAAAGCAATCTGCTCGGCAACGGAGACCGCAAAGACGAAATGGTCGAGGCATCCTTCAGCGCCAGTAGTTTACCTCAGGTCTGTAACAAATCTAATTCCGAATTCAGCGGTGAGACGAGCTTTTTATCATATACTTTTTTTGTGGAGTTGTATTATGTTTTTCACGGATAGTTGTGTGTTTACGCGAGTTTTTTTCCCATTATTATTTGTTTTGGATTTATTTTCACACGTATGACGGTATTACCCCCCTCCCATTCCATCGGTAAACCATCCTCAGCTCCTCCGAATAACCGTATTTTTACTCGAGCCAACGACGAATTAAGTTAACCTTTTGTATTGATGTTTGGATGTTTTTTTTTCTCTTTTCGCCAAAATCATAGGTATACGAACGCCAAGTTGAGCGACTTAAAAGGCGTACAAACTGGTTCTTAAAATTGGATAATAACGAAGACAATGAAAACAGTAACGAAGGTTTGTGTTATGTGTACATTATAGCGCTAGGCATGTTTTTTTACTTAATTATTATATTTTATAATAACCTACTACATTGTACTACGTTTAACTTTCGTTCAAACTACGTACGTTCTCTCTCCGACGAAACAACAACATTTTCGACGTGTTTCCAGGAGGTCATACACTTTTCTTTTCTTTATTTTTTCATTTTTTTAGTTTCGTATTTATAGGTATCGTGGATATTGCGGGGTGCTCGAGTCGCTGTTCGAAATGATGCTATGGTTGTTTTTCCAGCTGATTTTTTTGATGAATTTTTATTCAGTTTTCGTGCTTGATCGATTTGGATTCCGAAATTCGGTTGAAGTGCCAAATTTCAGCTCTTTGAGCTAATTTCCTTCGTAAGATTTTTGACGTATTAGGAAAGTGTTGAAAAGTCACTGGAGGCTGTAAAGTTTCTGGAAATGGATCATTTTGATTTGTCCGACGATATTTTGTTTGTAACCTGATTTACAACTGCTGAAGTTGGTTTTTGTCCGGTTTAGTAAATTTTCAAAGTGCTGGAGAGGTTTGAAAATTTGCTGGAGGCTCTGGAATCACCGGAAAACGCATTAATTTGATTTAAACCATGAAGTTGTGTCTGTGATTTGCAATTCAGCGGCTGAAATTGATTCCTATCCATTTCAATAAATTTTGAAAATGCTGGAGAAATTTTGAAAATCTGCTGGTAGCTCCAGAATCACTGAAAAAAGGCATCAATTTGATTGAAATCAAGAAACTGTGTCCTGAGATCTAAATTTCAACTGCTGAAATTGATTATTATCCAGCTCAGTGAATTTTGAAAATGCTGGAGAAATTTTGAAGATTTGCTGGTGACTCCAGAATCGCTGGAAAATGCCCTGTCTTGATTCAAAACATGAAATCATGTCTATAACCTGAATTTTGACCACTAGAGATTATTCCTACTGAGATTCAAAAAGTTTAAAAATGTTGGAGACGCATTAAAAATTTGCTGGAGGCTCCAGGATCACTGGAAAACGTATCAAGTTGATTTAAATCACGAAACTGTGCCTTGAAATCCAAAGTTCAGCTGCGGGAATTGATGCCTACCCTGTTCAGTGAATTTTGAAAATTTGCTGGAGGCTCCAGGATCACTGATAAACATATCTTTTTGGTTCAAATAGTGAAACTGTGTCTGTAATCTGAAGTTCAGCAGCTGAAATTAATTCCTATCCATTTCAGTGAATTTTGGAAATGCTGGAGAAATGTTACGAATTTGCTGGAGGCTCCAGGATTACTAGAAAACATATTAATTTAGTTTAAATCACGAAAATATATTTTAAAATCTAAAGTTCAGCTGCTGAAATTGATTCTTATTCTGCTCATTGAATTTTTAAAAGGCTGGAGAAATTTTGAATATTCGCTGGAGACTCCATAATCTCTGTAAAATGTCCAATATTGATTCATGACATGAGACCATATCCTATACTTCATATTTGTGTGATTGAAATCGATTTCTACTCCTTGCTGCAGACTCCAGAAGTCCAGAATGATTCCAGAGAAGTTTGAAAGTGCTGGAGAAATATTTAAAATGCAACTCGAAATTTCCAACTCAAATTGCAGCTGCCTAAATTGATTCTCATTCATTCTGAAAAAGCATTAGAAAATCACTGGAGCCTTTAAAACCACTGGAAATTCCATTTGAGTACTTTTTGATTCATTTTTTGTACCTAACCAGTTTCATTCAATTTTGGGACCCTTCAATCGAGTAGAATCTCTCGTCAAATTTACGTATGAGCAATTAAGGTTGCAGCATCACAAAACCGAAGGCAACGTACAGCGACTAGAACACCCCGTATAACCTTACTTCAAAGCTTATTGCTTTTCTATGTACTCTCGAAGATCTTTTTCTTGTTTCTAATTTTTTTTAGCTTGATGGGCTTTTCGCTAAGACTAGTACCCCATTTTTTTTTGTTATCGTTGGTGTGCGTTTTGTTTGTTGTTGTTATTTTTCTCCATAGCTTTTTTGATACATTTTTAGTTGTTTTTGTACATGTGTGCGTATATGCGTAGCCGTTATTAATTGGGACGCTTCTTTGGCGAGTCGAAATAGCATACTGATGGACAAAACGGTGCAGATTTGGGCGCAGGAGAATAACTTTATCCAAGTGCCTTTCTTAAATTCAAATTCGATGGAAAATTTTCGACGCGAAAATACGACGTTGGTTTGAAACCAACTTCGTAAGGTGGGCGGTCAAGGTGAGTGCATTGTACAGTACACAAAGCAGGGTTCCCCGTCACCCGACAATTTTTTATCATGCAATGCGATTGTTAAGTCACCGAGACGGCGGATCTAAAATATTTTTATACGTTGCATCTGTGACCTGTCCTGGGGCTCGGTTTGTTCACCGACAGGTCAACACTGTTTATATTGGTTGCACGATCATAAAGGTGAATAGCTCACACGGAAACGAATTCAATTGCCTGGCCAAATGCGGATTAAGAGAGGGTCGAGTGTCCAGGGATCAAATTATGGGCGAATATGAACTTATTTGTACGATCGCTTATGGCAAGCTAATTTTTATCGTTCTTGAAGCATGCTTTTTTTTTACCTATTGTGGATTGTGGCTGTGGCAACTCTTGCATGTGGTATTGGCACGGAATATGGATGATGGATGATTTTGGTGGGTTGTGGATCGCTTGAGTGTTGCTGGTGCATGGTCCTTGGGTGTTGGAGTTTTCTTTTAACGTTTTAATTTTACAAATGCATCATTTTTAAATTAATTTTGGATGTAAAATGATCAATTGGTGAAGGAGGGTTGAGGGGAGAGGAAAGGTAAGTACCTAGATGAGTAGATGAATTATCTGCTGTGTTAAAAATTTGGCAATATTTTTAATTGATTCAAATTTCTGGCTTTGGAATTGATAAAAAATCATTGAAAATGGTTTGTCCCCTACCTCTTCCTCAATATTCTAAACTGAAAAAAAGTTGAAAGAGAAGTGGATATTTCGAGAAGATTTTTTTTTCAAATTAGGAATAAAAATATAAAAATTAGGCGAACCATTTGAGAAAAAATTATATTCATCTCTTGATTTTTTTCACTGGAAAAATTGTTTTTTTTTTAGCATTTTAAAGTTATTCTTTTCTATGTTGATTTTTTCTCTCTCTCTTGCATCATTTTACCCTTTAAATCAAATTGATTACTTACGATTCTAATTTTTCATAAAATTGATAAAAATTAAGCAAAAAAATTTTGAAAGACTGAAATTGAAAATTCAAAAAATAAAACTATAAAACAGCAAAATTGAAAAAATTGAGTTATTTTGAGATAGAAAATCGAATGTGGCTCAAACTTGATAAAAATCAGAAAAAAAATTAAAATTTATATAAAAAATTGGGAAAATTGAAAAAATTAGAAATGAACAATACAGAAAAAATGGAGTGATTTTGAGAGAGAAAAATGCAATTTGTCTCTAAATTGATAGAACTCATAAAAAAATTGAGAATTGAGAAAATTGAAAAGAAAACTATAAAATCAACAAAACTGAAAAATTGAATGATTTTGAGAGGAAAAAATTTAATTGTCTCTAAATTGATTAAAATCAGAAAAAATGATAAAGTATTGTGGAAAATTGTAGAAAAATTGAAAAAAATAGAAATTGACAACATTTTAATGAAGGAACTGATTTTGGGAAAAAATAATAATTTCCCTGAGAATTGATGTAAATCCGGAAAAAATGAAAAATTGTATAAAAGTTCGAAAAAATGAAAATTGGTTTTAACGAAATGAAAAAATTGAATAATTTCGAAAAAAAAATTATGACTCAAAACTGAAAGAAATTTGAGAAAATTTTTAAAAAATTAGAAACGAAAAACATTGGAAAAATTGAGTGATTTTGAGAGAAAGAAAATTTAATTTGACTTGAAATCGATAGAAACTTGAAAAAAATGAAAAATTGTAAGAAAAATGAAGAAAATTAAAATTCAGCAAAATCAAAAAATTGAGGGATTTTGAGAAAAAACTAAATATGGCTCAAAATTGATAGAAATTTTGGGGAAATGAAAAAATTGAAATAAACAACATTCAAAAAAATAAGTGACTGATTCTGAGAAAAAAAATGATTTGATAAAAATCGTTAGAAAATCGATAAATTGTATGAAAAATCGGGGAAAATGAAGAAAATTGAAATTTTGCAAAATGGAGAAAATTGAGTGATTTTGAGAAAAAACTGAAGGGGGCTCAAAATTGACAGAAATCTGATGAAAAATGAAAAATGAATGCAGACCATTGTTAAAGAAAAGGAAAAAATTGAAATCAACACTGAAAAGGGTAGATAGCTGTTTTCGGGAGGGAGGGGGGGGGGGTCGACAGGTCTCGATAGACACGAACCTGAAAAAAATTTAAATAATATGTAAAATCGAGAAAAATGGGCTATGTGGCACAAAATTGATGGAAATCCGAAAAATGATAAAAAATTGAGAATGAAAAAAATTAGAAATTACAAAATGAAAAAAATTGAGTAATTTTGACAAAAAAAAATTTCAGTCAAAAATTGAAATCGACAACATTGAAAAAATTGAGTAATTTTTTAGAGAAAAAAAATTAATTGATCTCAAAATTGATAGAAATATGAAAAATAATTGAATTCAACAACATTGAAAAAATTGAGTGATTTTTGAGAAAAAAAATCAATTTTAATCTTAATGGATAGAAATATGTGGAAATGAAAAATTATTGTGAATAATTGTAGAAAAACGAAAAAAATTTAAATTGATAAAATTGCAAAAAAGTAACTTATTCTGAAGGGGAAAAAATATTTTTCAAAATTAATATGAATCTTGGAAGAATTTGAAATCAAAAATATTGAAAAATTACGTGATTTTGAGTGAAAAAAATTTAATTTGTCTCTAAATGGTTAAAAATCAGAAAAAACGAAAAAAAAATAAAGACTGGGTAATTTTGAAAAAAAATATTTATCTGAAAATTATTAAATACTATTTTGGATTAATTTTTTTTAGGTAATCAGTACAGAATTAAGAAAAAAATAAAATTTTAAAATCCTGAAATTTTCGTTTATCTGGCTAAAATTGATGAAATTGGAGAAAAAATTGAGTAATTTCAAGATAGAATTTGAGTAATAGTTTGTTTTGAAAAAAAAATAAATTGGTAAAATTTCAAGTAAATTAATGAATTTTACATAAAATTTAAAATGCTCCTCGATCTTGCACATTTACTCGTATTTCTGAAATATCTCTTTAACATTTTACGCTATCTTCTTAAAACAGTCGAGCTTGCCAAATACATCTATGAATTTTCTTCTCACACAAATTCTAGCTTTACAAAAATCACATTCAACTTAATCAATTAAATCTAAGATTTGAAAAACGTTATAATTATTATCTCGCTATCGTTTAAAACCAATTTTACAACCTTTTTATTCAACTGTTGCAGGAGAAAACCTAAGCGTGAGTTCGGAATCGCTGCCGAAGAAAGGTAACCTACGTTCGAATTCCAAAAGCACCAAAAGATCGTTACGAAGACGCAATACGTTCCGGGGAAGCGATCGATCGACCACATCTATCGAAAACCTAGAAACGTAATGGTCTTTATTTGCAAACTCTCAACGTCGATCGAGCACCTTGGCCCAGAACCGCGGTCATCCTCGATCCTCGAATGTTACCAACGTTTCTCATAACTTTCTCATACGTTTCGACGTAGCTCTCTGTTTCACCCACGAAGATCTAATCATTGAAATCTGTATAGCTCTCATGTACAAAAATCGATAGATCTGCGAAGAATTAATCGACTGAATATGATTTAAAATCGATACATTCCACTCGATTAAAAAAAAAAACATGTATTAGGAACATTGCATTTAATTAGCAAATTCGCAATTTTTCAATTTCAACGCACCTGCCACCTGCTAATTTCGTATCGACTGATATACTCAATTGTTTTCACCTTTAGCCCCATCTATCCGCTGTAGTTTTATCAAGTACCTCATGTCGAGCCATTCCAAAAAAAAGTGATGACAATATCGTCGATTACTGTGCATTTATCGATGTCGAATTTTTTACCATCAGTGTTTATAAAAACGAAACTCAGTTTTGTGTATCTTTTGTTTATCTTAATTGAAAGTTGCGATTATTTGTGTTTCATTGAAAAGTATTTTTATTTTTTTATCGTATTAATTTTTGTTCGAAGAAGCACGTCTTTTTATTTTATTTTTTTGTATATTTTTCTTATTAATATTTTTTTTTGTATATTACGTTGTACGATAGATTTTTATCTCATTATTTTCTAAGTCACTATGTTTTTTTTTTTTTAAATCACATTTAATGTTGTATATTTTGCGAGTTACCCAGTCAAAAACAGCAGCAGGTTTAGAATCGAAGATATTCTGGAAGCTGATGCTTCTTGTACCCTTCTGAAAGGTTTCTGGCCGAGGTTTTCTCATGGTGCTCTCGTCTCGGGTAATTTTTTTCAAAGACTCGATGATTTTGCAGTATTTACTCCTTATTTATCGACTGATCAAGATATCGAATTGGCGCTTGGCAGTCTTCCATAGATAAATTTTTTCCTACGAATTTGTAAAAGTGTCTCAAGAAGTTGGATTTTTTATTTAGAGGTCGTTATAATGACGTACATTCGACTCAGGGTTTCATAGAATAACGTCGTTGGGGTTCTAGCGTGATTTTCGAGACACACTATTCAAATCAGGGTTTCGCGTTTTCTTCCTTTTTTTTCCTTGTTAGTTTGTTTTATAGCGAAGAAATTCGGCTTTTTGAGCAGGGTTTTTTGTAATATGTAAATAATCTCGAATATGTATTGTTTCCTTATTATTTTTTTCATTGTATTACTTTACTGCCATTTATTTTTATCATTGTTTTTCGTTCATCAAAAAAACCTCTTTGAAAATGTAAAAAAAATATATCAGTAGACTTAGTTCGTAATGGTAATTACGTTGACTGTGATAAGGTATTTTTATAAATTTTATTTAATTGACAACTGTTTTACTTTCTCAAACGAGTCGATGTACTGTTTACCAAGGTTACCGCACGTGGGTTTCTTTTTTCAAAATGCTACTATGAAAATTGATTAAACTGATAGAAAATAATTACCATTTAACCAAAATGATTTATATTTTATTCTCTGAGAATAAGTGCAGCATTTAATGATTCATTATCTGTGTTGTAATAAGAAGAATAACGTACGAGGAATTTTTCGTCTGTACCAAGACATACTCAACGACTAGTCTACAAAAATTTAGTTATTAATTCATTGTACATAGGAAATGTATATGCGAAGTATTTTTCATCACTCGGTGTGTACAAACAGCTTTTTCTTTTTCTTTTTTTTGTACTTGGGTGTTTTGTTGTTTTTACGCTATTTTTCCAAGAGTTCTCGCGTGTTTTATTAAAATTACGATTATCTGATTGTATATCAAATGTCAAGCGTGAATATGTCGATGTGTTAATGATAAGGTTTTTTTTTCATAACTTCGTCAATTCTTATCTTTCAATTTTTACGCTGTATTTGTTTTTATTTTTTTTCGTTTGTTTATAAATTTTATTGTATCGATTAAATTTGAAATGCTGCTTAATGTGTTGGGTTCGTTTGTGGTGTATTTGTTATACTTTTCTGTTGTCAAAGGAAACAGCTCTTGATAGGTTGATACGTATGGGTCATTTCATATCAATTTGACCAGGGTTTCGAAATTCGATTTCATTTTTTTTGATTTCGCTCAAATTTTCTTTAATATGATGATCTACCAACCTAAAAACTTGGAAAAATACCATTGGTTTGCCCACAGCTCCCTGAGGGGGGTGAGGGTGGGGCTTTGCTTTTGCAATTTCTCGTTGCACTCAACTTCAGTGGCTTATTTGATTCGAAAACATTCATCAAAGTTTTCAAAAGTTAAAAGTTGAACTTTTGAATCGAAAGTTCAACTTTCGAAATGGTGCTGTAAGTGCGAGCTATAATTGAAAATTATGTAAAAATTGCCATAGACTTAATTTTTAATGGTATTTCGAAATATACCATTTTCAAAATGGGCACTCTGAAAAGGAAGGGTCAGCTTCCCCCCAAATTTGGGTTAAAATTCCAAAAAATAAATCTATGTGTGTAATATATCAAACGATATGTTTTTGGAGGTGCTGAACACAAATACGACCTTAATTTTTCGATTGGACCTCATCTGAGCCCCCCCCCCCAATAGGGTCAAATTTCAAAAAATTGAGTGATATATGAACTGGCATGTTTTCGAGGACGCTGAACACGAATAAGACCATAGTTTTTCGATTGGACTTCATTTCAGGCCCCCAGCACCCCTCAATAGAAAAAATTTTCAAAAAAATCGTCCAATTATTGAATTTTTGTAAATTTTACGCTATTGAGGGGTTCGGGAGGGGCCTGAAATGAGGTCCAATCAAAAAACCATGGCCGTATTCGTGTTCAGCGCCCTCGAAAACATGCTATTCCATATATCACTCAATTTTTTGAAATTTGACCCTGGGGGAGGGGGTGCTGGGGGTCTCAGATGAAGTCCAATCGAAAAACTAAGGTCGTATTTGTGTTCAGCACCTCCAAAAACATATCGTTTGATGTATTACAAGCATCGACTTTTTTTTTGAAATTTTGACCCAAAGAGCGTAGCCAGGCTTATAGGGGTGATTTGGCCCTGAGCACCGAATTTCAAATTTTCCAAAGGAAGTTTGTCTTTATGTTCCAAAACCCCCGTGACAAAATTTTTAGCTCGATATCTCAACCCTTACCCTTTCTTGGGGATTAAATGTGGATTTTCATTCAAAATTTCTATTTTTGGCATTTTTCAACCGAATTTTTTCAAACTTTCGAGCAAAAAGATATCAAAGTTGCTCGATTTTGCTGAAATTGCAGTATATGAGAGATATCGACTTGAAACAAGCCCACACATGATTTTTAGGCCCGTAGATTAACTTGAAGAGGTTGTGATTCCTCAAAATGGCGTCATTCGAGTATTCCAAAAGAAACATGGAAAAAAGAGAAAAAACGAATATGGCTTCTCGCCATTGCAGAATAGAAAAAAATTGTATATCAAGAAATGATTGATTTTTAATACTCTACAAGTTTTGTTTCAAGTTTTTCGTCGTACCGCGATTTTTTACTGTCATTTAATTTTTTTGCGGACACCCGGGTGAAAAAATTTGTTAAATTAATGATACAAAAAAAGTTTTGAACAAAAGTTATAAAACTATGAAAATTAGTCATTTTTTACTCTATAATTTTTTTTCTCCCTTGAAGTGAGTTAGAGCTATTTTGAAAATGAAAAAAATTCTGTCAATTTAAGCACAAATCGGTCACTGTAAGTTGAGCCCCTTCGAAAATTATGACAATTCCGTCCTTGCTACCAGGAAACTAACTTCGAATTTTAGTTCAAGTGAAAACAACAACCACAGATGAATGAAAACGATATTATTATGAAAACGTATCACAAAATAACGAACAAAGAAAACTTGGAACTTCTAAAAAAAACATTCTTCTTTAGGAAAATAAAAAATAAAAAAATACGATATTTAATTTCTCTTCGTCACTATTTTTCATCCTTAACGGAACTGTCAACTGTGCTCTCCACTTCAGGAGCAGGTTCACCTTTGCAATTCGAATCTGCATCTGGTTCAGAAGCATTCTTAGCTTCTGCTTGAGGAACTGTTTTGGCAGTATTTTTCGGCGCATCTGGAGCACCGGAAGTAGACGAAACATCTTCTGAATTAGTTTCGGAACTCTGGGTTGGCTGCTCGTTGGATGCTTCGGCACTAGATGAGGAAACATCAACGTCTTCTTTTTTCTCCGTAGGTTTCTCCTCGTTGGAGGGTTTGTTTTTATCGTTCGAAGATGGATCGGGATCGCAGATAATATTCAGGTTGTATTTACTGTACTTGAAGTAATCCTGGATCACTGATAAGCCGCAAATGTTTTTCATTACTTCAACGGCGATTGTAAAAGAAGGATTGGTGAGATTGACTTTGTGATCTTTGTTCACTGCGGAGACCAATTCGGCGAGCTTGTTGATGACAATTTCGCGATCCAAGCTGGAGTTATTTCGTCGGCTGTAATGAGAATTGGAATTAGTTGAGAGATGCGAATGGTGATTGTGAATTAATCAACGTACTTGAATACGACACAGAACGTAGTGGCTTCGTTTTTGAAGTATTTGGCGAGTAAAGGTGCGAAAGCTTTTTCAACTTCGTCGATGTATGCCTGAAATAGATATTCATTAGTATGATTACCAATGGAGGGAAAAAACTGAAAAAAAGTTACATACTTTACAAGTAACTTCGACAGGAATCATACGCATTAGGTAACGAGTCTTTGTTTTCTTCGTCTCGGATAAATCTTTAACGACGTGATCCATCAGAGTAACCGGATCGTCCAACTAGAAACA
The DNA here is from genome assembly GCA_900064475.1 of Pseudococcus longispinus. Taxonomy (NCBI): domain Eukaryota; kingdom Metazoa; phylum Arthropoda; class Insecta; order Hemiptera; family Pseudococcidae; genus Pseudococcus; species Pseudococcus longispinus. Next base: position 14,212 of record FIZU01009137.1, read on the forward strand.
TTCGTTCGAAAAATATTAAAAGAAATAAAAAATTTAATTTCAAAGTTCCAACTCCTAACTTACACTGGTTTTAATAAAAATGCAGTTGAAAATGCCCGTATTAATGGCTTGAAATCTTCTATCGCCACTTTTTGAATTCTCCGCTTGCATACTTTCGATTTCACTCTTGAATTCGTCCATTATGTCTTTCTTCTCACCGCTGGATTCGGCTTTCGGTTCAACCTGCAAAAGACACGTTGTGTTATTTGAAAACGACACATGATTGGAAAGTATCGAAATACATACTTTATTTTCTTCTCCATAGATCTTATCGGCGTATTCGTTGAGGATGTTGTATGATTCCCGAATGCACTGCTTTTCTTGACCGTTTGTAGTGCAAATGAAGCCTTTGAGGCCGGATTGCAAGCACAGATCTCGGCGTTTTTTCATCATCAGATTCGAAGAGAAGTACCTCTTGCGTTTTGACTTATTATCGCTCATCGTATCGACTAGAATTTCAAAATTCGCGAAATGACAGTAATAGTAAATAGAATACACAATATTTCAGCAAAATGTTTCTCAAAAATTTATATTCTTCTTTCACGTTATCTCAAATTTTGCTACAGCTTTACCAAGGTACATGATTTTGAAACCTTGGATAAAGGTTGCGTAAACAGAAAAATAGGCGTCATAAATTTTGATTGGTGTGTTGTATGACGTCACCTGAAGTACGGTCTGATGATTTTGTCGGAGTTTGAGCTTTGATTGGCACTTGGCAGTGGCTCGAGCTTGAGACTTTGTTTAAAGTTTCAGCTCTAATTAATTTGTAAAATCAGGTGCATCAAGTTCAGTTTTTTACAGTAAAGATGTATCATGCATTCTTTCTGCATGAGTGTCGGTATCAAAGAGGTAGCTGACAGCTGTATAGTTCCCAACAGCGATCATTCGATAAGAAAAACAAATCAACTTCAAGCTGAATATTGAAAATAAAGATTCTAATACATTTCAAGTGAAATTATAAACAATGTTTGCTAAAAATAACATACATACATTCAAATAAGTAACTAATCCCATTCGTAGTACAGTTTAGCTTAAAGAAATCGGTTGAAAATATTGAGATCAACTATCGACTTTTCTACAAATAATTCAAAATCAAGGCTCTATCAAACTTATCCTAAATACGAGTTTACTAAGTACAGAGAAAAATTAACATACATCACAACAAAATTTCAAAACGAAAATCACATTAAGAACACAAAATATAAACATAATAAAAATAAAAAATACTGAAAGCATCTATTGCCGAAAACGAAAAATCACAAAATAATCACTTTTTCAACAATCTCCAAAATTTGAACTCACCGCAGTCAACATCCCTTAGGACGCAAATCATTCAACCCTCTCGAAGACTCGGAAAACTGTTCTAATATTTTAGGATAGATAATTTTAGGAAAAGGTTTCATCTGAGCACAAAGCCATAAGCCGAAATTTCCAATGGTATCTTCGACGGCATCTTCATTAGAACTAGCCGAAGCTGATGATATTGATTGTACAAATGCGAGAACTTCATCTAATCGATCTACAAGAGTTGTAATCAGTAAAATACCACTTTTGACGTTAAGGTTTTCTTTATTGAATTTCTGCGCTATCCCATCCAACTCCGATGAAAATTTTCGGTTTATTATTTCATAGTCTGTACTTTCTGAATAAAGCAAATTCAAGAGTTGGTTAGAGTTAACTGATTAGCATATAATTAAATAACGATGCATAATGGACAAATGCTGTTTACCTAAAGTTCGAAGAGCTTTTTCGAGTGGTCTTCGCCATGCATTCACAAACTTCACGGCAAAGCTTCGTATTAATGAGCCAACAATCGTATGATGAGGATATGATTCTATTTGTGCTTCTAAATTTTTAAGAAATTTCTTCATCAGTACGAAAATTTCGCGCAGCTCATTGACAACAAATGTACCAGTTTCGATTTCGATACGATCAGCCATTATACTATCTTCAGGGACTGAAATCAGAACCGAAGTGAAGGCATGAATGAGAATGAATGTTGAAATATAAATACTTATTCGTTAATGTGTTAATTCAATTCATTACTTACTTGGTAGAATCACGTTTTCGAAAGAAGAAATTTTCTTCTTGATGACTTGCTTGTTGCCTTTTCACACCAACTGTTATCTTCTGGCAATTTTCAATTCAAGTTTGAAGATATTCGAATAAAAAAATAGATCGTAATACAGACTACAAAGAAATAAACCAAAGTGTGTCACATTTTCATCCCCAATTTTTTGATCCTTTTCAGTTTTCGTGTTTTCGTTTTGTTTTCTTATCTATTTGGAGATTAGCAAGATCGAGTTTTCAAATTCGAAGAAATTACGCGCCAAGAATTTTTCATTTCAACATTAGTCGCATTTAGCGACTCTATGGTTAAAAAATATCACTATGTATAATTTTCTTCAACTTTGACACCTGGCAAAAGTTGAAAATTGGGGTGGTCAAAAGAAGGTATTCCATTTTTTTTATCGCTTCCCCAGCTATTGTTTATTTTCTTCTCAAGAGTGATTCATTGTTTAAAAATTATTCATACTAGGGATTTTTTAATTAATTTAGTACCATTTCACACATTCGTGTATTTAAAAAATGAATAATCGCTTACGTTGTAGGCGTTCGTAGAAGTAAGGTGTTATCTGTCGTAGTATTTTGTACTATCGTTTCCTAGTAAACTCATCTCATAGATTACCCAACTTCGGACCATAATTAGCAAATTTTTTAAGAAGAAATTAAATTCTAACGGTACGTATCACAATTACGAATAATTACTATTACATCGATTAATCTGTAATGTGGAATATTGGTCTAAAAGATTCAATAAACTTTTTGATTAGTTGCACTGCTCAGTATAACACTCTACCTTTCAGCAATTAATTTGAAACACATTAATGAGAAAATTAATTGAAATTTTACATGTATAATCGAGTAAACTAATACGTTTTCGTATTACTTTGTAGATTGTCGAATAAAGCACGAGAATGGAAGTACCTCTGCATCGATCACGATACAACAGGTCTCGCGAGACGTTTGGAAGATATTCTGAAAATTCTCTGCATTCAAATTATTTAGGAGCAGCAAAAGGTAATTCGAATCACTTCTTTGAATTAGTTCACTTGCATAAAAATATTAAAACAAATTTTTATTGTTTTTACAGATTCGCAAAAATGTATAACTCGTATCCCTTACGCCACTTTAATCGCGACGATTATGTGCTGCGTTGGGGTGGGTATTTTCTGTGGTACGATGTACCGAGGGGTAACTTTGAGCGCATTGATGATGAATGACGTATTCCACATACATCTATCGTGGTACGTTTGTAGATTACAATGGTAAATGTGTAGAAATTATGCCATATCGAACATTAAACCATTTTCTTTTTTTTTAGGTTACAAACTATGCAGCTGATTTTAGTAATTATTGGTAGCATAATGGGTGCTCTTGGTTTAATGATTCTATTTATTGGGTTTTTAACTACTGGCGCTACGCGGCACAAAGTATACAGAGCGTGGCGAGCACGTATAGGAGGCAGAATTTCGTGCGCAGTGGTGAGTAAATTCGTTGAATGTGTGAAGCATGATTAAGAGTATTTAATTATACGCTTTGTTGTGTTTATTTTCCATACGAATCGTCGTTTTTGTAGCATATACCAATGATTTCCCAAGTAACGAGTGTTTTCTTTTCGTTTTGCAGTATATGGTTATAACTTACATACTACAAATTTTCTGGCTTATTGTGTTTTGCTTGATGGTTGTTATAACCTTTGTATTTACGCTATTTTGGAATTTATGCTCTACTACATCGACAGAAAGGCGACAATGTATTGATTTTAGACAGTTTGGTAGGTTTTAGAAAAATATTTATAGATATTTCCGACGGAGAGAAATTAACTTGGTATGTTTTCAGATTTCATTTTCCCGGATGGTACTAAACCTGAAGATATGCAGGTGTGTGATCCAGCCGAATTGAAACCGTTTTGTAAAGATTACGTTGAAAATGTCGAATTCATGTTTATTCTGGCCACATCGGCGTGCGTGCTTATCATATTAAGCTTGGTGTGTACTTTCTCTCTTGGTACGTGTGTTTCATTTAGGCATTCGTTGACATGGAACGTTTTCTGTTTAGGTACATTATTTAATGTGTTTATCGGCCAATTACGCGCATATCAGAGATCACGAGAAATTACAAGAGTTACAAGAATTACAATACTTGCAAGACGCCGAGTTGACTTCCTCCAAAGATAGATTTTAATTTGCTTTTTTGACGCACAACTCTTTAGCTTATTGCATTTAGCTTTATAAAGACGATTTTTTTGTTATTCCTTTTAATTTAGTATTCCTTTTTTTTATTTTTTGCGTTAATTGTTTTTATACATTCCATATACGTACAAATTTAATTCACTTTTTGAGATTATCGCCGAATTTTTTAACTATTAATTTAATGAGTTTTTTAAACTGCCATTAAATAGGTAATATGATTTTTTTAATGTGATCGTTGTGATAATTTTTCTTCATTTGCCTTTACTTCGAAAGGTATAAAAAACGAATTCATTTTTTCATTTTTCCAATTTTTTATATTGTGATATTTATTGGTGTTCATTTGTTGCGTCCATGTTCAAATTTTTTATCGAGTTGAAAATGAAAGTATTTGGTTGTTAAATAGACAATTTTTTTTAAAAGTTTTGTACGTTAGAATATTTTTGTACATATCGTTTTTTTAATTTTTAGATTTTTTTATTGAATTTATCGTGAAATATTGTTATTTGATAATTATGATATTTGATTTTAGCAAGTTGAACATGAAATGGAAGCAAATAAGAGGAAGTTTTTTTTTAAGACAATAAAAGTTACGAAAGTATGGCTGCTTTGTGACATAGCAAGTTCTTTATTTTTCTATTGTAATAAATGGGATTCTTTGTACGTAGCTTTTTGTTGTTTATTTTTTGCTGCAATTTTTACAGAGTGAACTGCGTTCAAAATGGTGTGAATTTATGGAATTGAGATTTTCTTTTCATTATTGGGTTCTTCTCAACGATAATCAGCAGTTTTATTTTGATTTAGGAAACTTTCAGTAGTATTTTGAAGAACATCAGTTTCATCACTTCAAAGAAATATAATGATCGTGAATTTTGATCGCATCAGAATAAAATAGATTCAGTTTCTTTCTTTCGCTTCTTCTCCGCAAAAAAAATAAAATAAATTTTTTGAAAAGAAAAATTAGAACGCCGCCATTTTGATTATGTGACGTCACTGTTTTGTTTATCATCGTTATCACGACGATGATAGGCGTACCGAAAAAAACAAATCGAACTTACAAAATTTGAAGTGTGCTTGATGTGTTTTACTTTTAGGAATTATAACTTTCATAATTCAAATACTTAAAAGTTGAATTGCATTTTCAAGCTACTTAATTTCATCAAGTTTGAATAAGTAATACTATAAATATGACATCGGTTCCATTGACTAAATCTGCACCTCCAACAACAGCTATCGCAGTAAGTATCACACCACGTATATTTCTAAAATTGCAACATTATGTAATCAATTGCCAATAATTCGTTTTAGAATGAGTTACCAGAATACACAGCGTTCAAATCTGCAGTCGTGTATTGCGGTTGTATCTTGATATTGCCAATTTTGGCGTTTTTCTCCTCCAAAGTTATAATCTTTGATGGTAAGTTTTACACGAAGTTCAGTAGTATATTTCGCTGCTTGTTTGTAACCTTTCTATTGCATCTTTTACAGGTATTTTATCACTGAGTGTTATTTCGAGCAATGTATGTTCCGCTATATGCGCAGTGGTAGTTTTACATATTTCGTTAGGAGCTTTTATCTATAAAGCTTACAGCGGTACAGATAAAACAGCCAAGCAGGATTAAAATGGGACAATTTTTCATTTCGTTGTTGTTTTTTCACTCGATCCATTTGAGTAATTTTCATCTACTTTAATTTAGCTCATTTTTTTTATCTATTTTGTTTCTATCGTTTTGTATATATTACAGATAAGATATATAAAATAATAATTTATTTAAAAACTATACAAAATAAATAATAAATCCTTCCAGAATAAAATAAATTGGTTTAGATCTTTTAAAAGATAGACTAGTCTACTTTATGAAAATTATTAACAGTTTAATTCTTGCGTCATTCTCTGACTTAGGAAAACAGCTCGTTGAGTTTCATTTCGTTGAGATTCGTCTAGAATTTGAATATCGTACAGTCTCAATTTTTGAATACCGACTATCTGTCCCAAACATCTGAAATTATTGTAGGTGTGAGTTTTCAATGCAGATTATAGGATTACGAGTGAAAGATGAATCTAAACGTACCCTACAAATTGACCTTTGGTAATTACTGGACATGGTCTGTCAATTTCGAAGAAACTACATTCGAGAATTGTGCCGTTGCTTCCTTTGATAAAGATGCTTTTTTCCATAGACCAAGATCCGTTTACAACATACGCAAATGTACCTTGAAGATTGAAGAATAAATATCGCAATTAGTATAAAATACTGTTGAAGAAAAATAGCTGAATTTATCGAATTACCTAGTACGTTATATATTACGCTTATTTTAGAATTTTTCAACATTTGATCCCATCTAATAATATGTTCAACGTATCCAACAAGATGTACCATTTTCCGGTCAATAACCTGAAACGTAAATCACTCATTATTCAATCAAAGAACGATGTGATTGGTTAAAAAAGAATTATTCTTTACATTTTCTGTCTTTGTATTTTCATTCAATAAATCTTTTCCAGTGGTGTTTTTCTCCCTTGATTGGTAATCGGTTGATTTAATTTCTGCGCGAGGAAGTGTTTTGTTTGGAGTTGATGGTGTTGATTTTAAACGTTTATTGTTATCTACAGAAAAATTAATTGTTTTGAAAATATTTCGAAACAAGGAAAAGAATTGTAAATAAACATTACCGGAATTCTTCGAGGTCGAAGGAGCATCAAGATTGGGAGAATCGAATTTCGAATATGTTGGCTGTGTATTTATATCAGCACTATTTTCTTCGGAAAAATACTTATTGAATAATTTCTGAGTTTCTCGAATGAATTTAGTATTTCCAATAGGAAATTTGATTTCGGTTCCGCCGTCGTGATTTCTTTTCAAAGTCATCATTTTTTCTTCGTGTTTTTCCGGCGTTGAAGTCGTATATGTTTGAACTTTGGGTTTAAATCGAGGAGTACCCTGATTGCTGCTTTAAAACATTTAAATAAATTACGAGACTGAAACAACAACGAAATATTACTTGACATGACAAGATTCCTACTTGTAATTTTGAGGAATGGTTGAATTGGCAGCTTTTGAATTCGTCGAAAAAGATTTCGGCGTGAAATGGCGACCTGCCATTCTAAAGCGATTATTTCCGTTTATTGAGAAAAACTATAAAGACGATTTGGATTCGATAATAGAATATTCCTGTAAGAACAAGTTAAAGTTGACGGTTCCGATAAAACACTGAATTGAAAAATATTTTTTCATCACTATTGCATCCTTAAATGTAGAGGAATTATCATGGAATTAATTATTATTACCTTAATACGACGATAAATGGATTAAATTGCAATTTTTTTTTTTGGAAATTCTAACGAAAAATGAAGAATTTTTTACTTCAAGTTTCAAAAATCGGACAAAAATTGAAAATTTGAAATAAAAGCGGTTACTGCCAAAGAAGAAAAAGAATAATAAAATTTTCGTTTACAATTTTTGGCTTTCGCTAGGGAATTTTTGTACTAACTTTTATTCGAAGTAGGTAAATTACCTACTTAGGTGAATCTTCGATTTTTGATTGATTGACGTTTGCGGTTCGCGACGACGATAATGTCGCTGTCGCTGTTGATGTATGATTTTCGTCTTCGTCTGCGTTTAATGTTTATAGAATTGCTAATTTCTTGTATAATAAATTGTACGTTAACGTATCTGTAGTTTTGTGTACACTGTACAAAACTGCATTAAAAAAAACAATGTACTTGAGAAGTATGTAATTAGTAGGGTGTAATGTATTCCATATCCATATCGCTATGTACCCGGTTTCTCTGTTTGAATTCGATCAAATTGAAACTCAGAATAAATATAGTATTTCAAACTTGAAAATTTCAACAAATGAATACAATAATATTGAAGGATCATAAAAAGTCAATTTTTATTATAACATTTTAAAATACATGAAAAATTAAGCGACCAAAGCTGAAGCAGTACTGGATTCGTATTTCCAATTCGGTGGGATTTTTGTTTTACGTTTATAATAACGAGCCAATCTGTGAATTCTTGATTCAACCAAAATCAATCGAAACTTCGAATCTCTATCTTTCCTGTAAATTGGCACGCATTAGTAAGAGCCAAAGAAAATGCAAATACGTGAACGTGATTCATACCTGTTACGTTCCAAGTGTTTACGAATAGCGACAGCTTTCTTGATCAAGTGATACAGATCTTCGGGCAATGCTGGAGCTAAACCGATGGATTTCATTATACGTAAAATTTTGTTTCCGGTGACGAATCGTACTTGAGCTACTCCATACGAGTCTCGCAATATAACACCTGAAACACACAAAACGTTGATACATATCTACACCTAGTTTTAATAAATATAGCATAGAATACAATTTGCAAACCAATTTGCGATGGAGTGAATCCTTTCTTCGATAATTTCAAAATATGGTCTTTCACATCGTCAGGAGCTAATTTCAACCACGTAGGTACACTTCGTCGGTACGGGAGGGCAGATTTGGAAATACCCTTACTGTAAAGAAATTGTAAATTAATACGTTGAAATATATCGTTAAAGTAAACCTATAGATGAGATGGCTCAAAGCCACTGAACTTTTAGAATATGTTATAGCATTAATCTACAGTGACATGGAATCAAATACCGATATACTTACAGAATCTAAACTAATGGTAATCAGTAAGAAAACAACAAAGAATGAAACAATACGTACCCAGGGGTGTGCATACGAACCATCTTGAATATTGAATAGTAATTAATACAGTCTTAATTACTTAACTCAAATAAAAATGAAACGTATGAGCGTGGAGTTGGACATTCAAAAGGCTATTCTCCCTTATCACAGCCGTAAAAAAACTGAAAACATGTGTCTGCTTGGCTTCCAGAGATGAAAAGTCAGCCAGAACTTCTATTTTTTTGATTGATTGACGTGCGCGGAAAATTTTGCGGCCGCGACCGCAACGGCGACAGTCGCTGTCGCGTATTGATTTTCGTCTTCGTCTGCGTCTCTGGGTGGTCGGTGGTGGAAGAAGTATACAAATATATTCTGTCACGTGGTAAACATTATTTTCGATAGAAATACTTCATTATTTATTCATTATTTATTTGTTTCGATTCTTATCTTTCAATTAATAATAATCGCTTAGTTAAAGTTGAGTATTGTGATTGTGTTTCATCTCACTCGTCCAACGTAAGCTGTCAATTTTCTACCCAACGTGTTGCAAATTTTCAGCCGGTGTTGAGTAAACAAAATATGTAATTTTTTTGCGTATTAACTTCGAACAGAAGATGTAACTTTATATGCAGTTTCACGTACTTGCCAACACATTCGCCAACACTAATATGTAGTCTAGAAAATTAGACAGTCGACGATACACTACGTTTCAGTGATAACTACAAACACTACTCATGAGCTAGGTTAATTTTCAGGTAAGATTACCCGTCCTTGGGTTTAAAATCGCCAACATTACCGTAGCTATAATTATTTGGTGTTTTATTTAGAATGGATCGAAGACTTATTCAAGATGGGGCTGGCTCCTACGGGTCGACTGACAGTACAATACCGGATGTCAGTATCGAAGGACCTTCGAGTAGTACGCTTAATTTTGATTCAGTCGTCAGCAACATCTACACGATTAATTCCAACTGTAGGTTCTTGGAGCAGGCTGCGAAAGCAATTGGTACTATGAAGGATAATATCAAATTACGAAATAACGTGTAAGTGTACATATTTGGATGAGTCATCGTAACGTATCGCATTTCAATGGTGATTAATTAACGATGGCGTTTCCGTTTAGCCAATCGACGTTACTTTCAACGAAAAATCTAATCGACCAGACGAAAGCCGAATTACACGATTTGATTCAAGTATCCCGCAAACAAGAGAAATCTTTTAAACTTCAAGTCGAAAAATTAAAGAATTCTTTTAAAGATGCGGTACAGGTTTTCAGTGGGTTACAAAATGTACGTGTTTATTTAAATGTACGTTTTAAATCACATTGCGAGCGGATTCTTAATCTGTCGTTATTATTTCAGGTATTGTTAATAAAGTTGAAACGTAATTTGCCTTCGGAGCCTTGTCCAATAACCCACAGCGAACATAAAAGAGTAGATTATATTTACGAAGACGAAGAAGAATTACTTTCGTTGCAGCAAACGTTTCAAAAAACGTTAGAAGAAAATCTCGAAGAAATCACCGAACGCGAAGATATCTTACACAAGTTGGAAAACGATGTGAAAGATATCAACGACATTATGCGTGATTTAGGTACTTTAATACATTCGCAAGGAGATACCGTCGGTAAGATTTTAACCCTTCACTCTTGATCTAGCCTTATTCATTTGCCGAATAAAATTAAATCTCTTGTTATTACTTCAGATCGAATAGAAGATGTCATCGAAGATGTTCACGGCAACGTAGAAGGCGGTAGACAAGAATTAGAAAAGGCTGCCGAATACCAGGTATTTTTCATTCTCACTTTCATCTCGCTCATTTATCGTACCTCTAATAATATTTTCATTTGGCAGCAAAAAAGAAAAAAGAAGCTCTTCTACTTGTTTCTGATACTTTTCGTGGCTGTTCTATGTCTCGTAGCGGTATTATACTATACGCTTCGGCAGTGAAGCTATCTCGTCGGGAGAAACCATTTAGCGAAACTTAATTTATTTTATACGTCGCATTTACTGTCTGTCACTTTTGATTTATCGTCGATTATTTTAATTTTTTCTCCTGTTGCTTTAGTTTTATACGTTTTATACGGATTGGCTTGCGTTTAGTTTTATTTTTCTTAGATCCTTGCCCAGAATGATTTCATGTATCGTGGTTTTTTGTCCGTTTTATATTTGTTATTTTTTTCCGTACCATTTGTAAATTGTATTTTTTTTCTATTTTAATTGATCGCTTTAAATATTCGCTTCAAAATTGTATAAATTTTTCATGTCGAATGTTTATAGCATTTTTAATTTATTTTTTCCTCCCTTGTAAACTTGTATATTCGTTTTTTCTTTTTTTTCCCCTCATTTTTTTCTGTTTGTAAAACTCCAACGAATAAATATTTCAAAATATTGACCTAAAATTGATTGTATTAATTACTTTTTAGTCTGAGGAACATGAAAAAGATATTTAGGTACAAAATTTTACAAGAACGAGTTATTAACAAAGTAAATGGTATAAAATTAATAAATTTCATATTTTTAACTGTGATCAACTGATCACCATCAAAATTCCGATTTTGAACTTGGAAAATTTTAGAATTCACTGCATCTTTCAGACATTTAATTGAGAATAATTCTTGAATTTGAAAAATTCTAAAAAAAAGTCCACATCATTTCCATACTACCCATGAAACTATAAAACATAGGATATGCTTTTGCTGATTAAAAATTGTTTTCCAATTTCAAAAAAGTCTGACATAGTCTAAAAGTTGATGAAAATCTGAAAATCTGAACATTTTTCCAAGTTCAAAAAAGTCAGACAAAATGTGTCAAAGTCAATTAAAATCTGAAAATGTTTCTAATTCCTAAAAAGTCTGATATAATGTCTAAAAATCAATGGAAATTTGAAAATTTTTTCAAGCCTAAAAAAATCTGACGTGACATAGATAGGTAATGTCCAAAAGTTAAGTTTGACAAAATGTCTAAAAGTCAGCATTATCTCTATTTTTCACAGTCCAAAACAGTCTGACATTATGTCTAAAAGTCAGCGTGACGTAATTTTTCACGAGATTACTCCCCATAGCAAAATCATATCTTATGCTAATAACGCTGACTTTTCGACATTTTGTCAGACTTTTCACACTTTTTTGAACTTGGAAAATTTTATAGCTTTTAGACATTTTGTCAGACAATCACTTTTAGTCCAGTGAAATAGAGAGATGAAATTGCATTTTGGCCTTCGAGTTATCAAAAATTTTTTTGTTTTAAAGTGTTCCTTTCGTCATCCTGATTAACCACTAAAAAGTCCCCGAACCTCATCCCTCGGTAAATCGCCCAATTGTGGAGCAAAAGAGATCCCCTCGCGGTTTTTTGCCTGTAACTCTGTAAATATGCGTGAAAATGAAAAAATGGGCATAACTAAAATTGAAGTATATAAAATTTTCAACAAAAAAGATTATATTCATTTTTTTCG
>FIZU01009154.1:0-15010 GCA_900064475.1 Pseudococcus longispinus
TTTACCAGCGAGTTTTCAAACCATAAGGACCAACTACCGCTAGAAAGTTGGAAAATCCCAGCCAAGGGCCGATTCACCATTCTTACCCAGCTATGCTGTTTCAAATTGCGAACCAGTTCGAAACAAAAGTTTTTTCCAAGCAGCCAAGTGAGTTATTTTAATTAGCACGATAACTGTATTTCAGAACTTAATACAGTTTATCTAGATATATTACAACTTTGACAGTTACCAAAGACAGCTAACTAATTTAATCAATGAAAATTAAAGGAAAATGAACAAAATGAAAATAATTTGTATTATGCCTGCTGTGATCTCATTACCGTTTCCTCTGAAAATATGTGAAATGTTGATCGTTACCGGATGAAGTTATCGACTTGGTGAATGATGAAAGTAAATATGACGAAAGTACAACTCGTGTAATCATTTGTATAATGATAGCAGTGTTTTGATAACCTGTATGTTGACCACTCGAAAATTTATTACAATGAAAATCGGGCTAATCAATTAGTCAGAATGCTCAATGCATCTAGATTCTTCGAATAGTAGGGCGATATTCGAAAAAAGATGATTATTCGATACGAACCAGGTAAGGAAACCAGAAAAACCTAAAACTAACTATATTCTGAACATCGAGTGATATTTCGATTGCACGAATGCAACAATAAAATGGGATTGTTCGGTTATCGAAAATAACTACAATGAATCGAATTACAAGCACAATGACACTTTACCGGCGCAACCGGTGGATGCCAATATGAACATACAACACTTCGTTACGATTGGGTGTTTTCGAGTAGTATTTCAACGATATTGAAACACATAGAAAATGATCGATTGATAGATTTTCGATACCTAATACCTACGAAACATGAAAATGATCGTAGAATAGTACAATTTGAGATCAATCACAGAATGTAGAAGAGAATCCGATAAAAAGATGGGAACCGATATACGAAGAGATGAGTTTGAAAAGACGGATTCGAAGGGAGCTTGTAATTAGATAATAAGTGTTAATAGAATGAAACGTACTTCTTCCCGGCGCATAATTTCTAATTGTAGTCTTTTATGGAATTCCTCGCACTCATCTTTGTACTTTTCCATTTCTTCTTTAGTTTGTCGCATTTTCTTTTTCAATACATCTAGTAATGTGCCTTGCTGCATTGTTGTCGTCATTTTAATTATTTCACAATGAACACTTCGAACGAAAAACCGAAAATTAATACGATATCACACGTAAGCCGACCGCTAGCAAGATGGTGGACACCAAACTCAACAGAAAAACTAGAAACTTGATGACCGCAAACCACAGACCGCACACATCATACAAACAAACACAACTACAGTAACAATCTGCAAGTATTTAGCAAGCAGTATTCTAACCGAATCGATAGACCACTTTTTCAACAAGCCGACCGACAACCAGTAAGAAATACACCAACACTGATCAAGTGTAGATGATCAAACACTACAAACTTTCAGCTTTTGTTGCACGTACGGGTTAATTGCAGTTGAACTGCAACACCAACCGACAAAACCATTCAACAATGACGAAAACATGAAACAGCGCGACATTTCGGCAACATTCTTCAACAAGTAGGATGGACACCTAGTTATTACGATAGCGACGGTTTTGATACCACGACGATACTAGGTTTTTTTTTAATTAATTCAATTTCAAATTTTCTCGACCGCCGACTACCTGTTGCTACTTTGGTATTTTTTTATAAATAATTACGATCAAATTCGAATTTAATTTCAATTTAAAATTATGATTGATTACTTTCAAAATTACATTATTTTTTTGGAATAGAGGCGTGAAAAAACCGAAGGCAGAATTTCGTAGATAATACCTAACTAAACCTATCCTAACTTTAGAAGGACCTAATTTTCTTAATTTTTTTCAGGCAACATTCGACAGAAAAATTTGAAATGAGAAAATTTACATTTGGGAATTGAGCAGTGCACGAGGATGAGCTGAGGTAGCATCCAAAAACATTGCAGCTTCTACGTAGGTAACATTGACTTAAATATAAAATACAAAATTTCACTACAATGAATAGAATTACAAAATTGTACAAAAAAAGGAATTAAAATTCTTATGATCTGAATAAACAATAATAATTGGAAAAGTAGGTTTTTTTGCAAATTAAAAGATTTATAGTTGAAATAAAAAGCAACCGAAGTGCAAAAGAGTGAACTTTTCAAGTTGGAAATGACGAATAAGGATATACCTAAAGTATTATGATTCATTACTACTACTGATCTGTATCTTTCGTCACTTTCATGACAAGTTTAAAAATTTAAATGAACGATTGAATAGGTATTAAGTACACGCGATATTCAATTCATGTACGAAGTCATAAACACCAGGAAACACCGAGAAGTGGTTTAGTTCATTTCTTCAGAATAATTCACTCTCTTGGAATTCGGTTGAATTGTTTTCATGGTTAACACCATCAATTCTAATTGAAAAATAAATCAGCACACTTCTAAAAATTACAATCAATCAATTGTAGTCCATGAAATTTTATAACGTAAATTCAAAAAATTGTGAGTCATTCGGATCTGAATAAAGATTATGAAATGCCAAGAAACAGCATTAACTTCAACAGTTTTTTACTCGATACTTTTAAATAAAAATTTTGAAATAATCGACGTTTCAATTTACGAAAAATTCATTTTACGATATTCTTATCGCTTATTAGGCCTACCAATGATTAAAATATTGATAAAAGTTTATAAGAACAGAATTAAAATTGAAAGAATATGAGGGGGAAAAAAGTAGCACATGAATGTTTACAGAAGTGTTACAAAATCCGAAACAAAACAACGTAGATAATCTACTATTCTTTTTGATTAAAGTTGGAGTATAAAAGTTCGAACTGTTTACATTTAAAGAAATTTTGAAATGTAATCAATTCATCGCTATTTAAAAAACATTTAAATATTTAGAAATCACCAAAGAAACCTACTTAACCAATAATAAAATTCATTCGATTAGTACTTTTGATCGTCATAAAACAAAAGTACTAATACCTTTGAAACATCTACTAACCCTTTTCAATTGAGAATTGAGAATATTGTGCAATTCGTTTTTTATCACACTAAATTTCATCAGAGTATCAGAACTAAATATAGATGATCCAAAGGCTAATCCGGGATAATCCGCGCATCTCTGCCTTCTTCTCTTCTCTCTTTCAGCTATAATTTCAGTTCTTTCGCTGGTGCATCGAAGTTTGGATAATTCCTCGGTTTCGACATCCGGTAGAGTACCATCTTCACTTCCATCAGCTTCGGAGCGAACATTTTCGGAAAATTCGGTGGTGTTTTTAAACAAAGGGGACGTATTTGTGTTTGTACTTTTCACTTGGTCAGCTTCCGGAGATTTATCATGTTTTTTTGGACTAGCTTCTTGCCCGATCACAGTTCGTTCACGAATTGGTAATGTTTTCGAAGGGGAAGGTTTGTTAGTCCTTGTAATATCTATCACCGACCTGTTGTCTGTAGCAACATTATACGTTCTTCTTTTACTCGTAGATTTTTTGGAAGGACGGTAAGACTGTTTTTCGTCGTTCACTTTGGTTCCATGTCGTTTACTATCTGCCATAATGGCCAGGCATTTTTTTTAAATTCGATTCAAAATAATTATTACTTTGATTTTGAAATTTATTTCCACTTGTTTTCACTATTCACTGATAACTGGATACGACCTACGGTGATTAATCATACTGCAACGGTATTGGCTGATGGCTCGTGACGTCGACGATCAGCGCCATCTAGTTGTGGTTGACAAGTCATATGATTTTTGTTTACACTGATAACGGTGATAAAAAATTCTAAATGAAGATTTTTGTAAAATGTAGGTAAAATTTTTACTGATTTTCACGAATATTTCACACGCGAAATGATTTCATACGACATATTTTACTTCATTTTAACTTTCCACAGTATCGGAATTGTTACATATGTTCGATGTACGGTACGCGAAGAATTCATCACAATTGATCTGCTCGTTTCTCCGCAGTGTTCGATAATATCTATCATATTAATTTACACAGAAACATGTCTAATCAGTGACGTAATAAATTTAGAAATTACACGGCGTACTCCGCGTGAAAACAATTGGCTACTGCCCAGATGAATAAACCACCAGCTTGTAGCTGCGTTATTTTAGTATTTCTTCACGTCGTTTTATTATTTTCTAAATATAAACGTATAACGTTACACGTTTCAAGCTGCAGGAAATACCTCATTTGTAGGATTTTTTAAAGCTTTGCAGCAAAAACATTTGTCTTTTTTATGTAGGTTAGCTCGGATATTCAAGTTCATCCGAGATTGGTTTTGTTTGGTGAAGAAGAATTACCTACCTAGTCTTGGCAGACTTCAAAAATTATTTTAAAAACTTGAATTGGTTAAACACTCTAATTTGTCAAGAATTTACATTCTAAATAGGTACCTACCTACACCTAATACATCATTAAAATTTTTCCATACCCAGCGGTAGGTAAAAAGTAAATTAACATCACTGGTCTATAATTTCAGTGATAAAAATAACGAAATGACAAATTATCAAACAAAAAATATCGTTAATCCCATCTGAGAATAAAAACCTTGCACTGCGTTAATAAGACGTTCATTGCGAGGTCCTCATCAGTTAGCGCCATGTCATTACATCTACCTATGTATATTTTATCCAGAGGCGATAATAGTTACATTATATTATACAGGTATTAATTCCTTAAATGGTAACAAACGAGGACTGTGCGTCATACTCATGACTTTCATGAGCACGTTTGCTTTTCAAATTGAATCTAATCTGTTTTATTTAGAGTTCTAGACGTTTAAACGTTTAAAATTGAAAAGTAAAACACCTGATCTGATCCAATATTTAAAAAAAAAATTACATTTCGTTTTCAAGTTCAAACTAACTATTTCTTGAAAGTAAAGTAGGTAATTCTTATCCAACTTAATTACCTATCCAGATCATGATCAATTGAAAATGATCAATCGATATACCTAAGATCGCGCCTATTATTTTAAACCAACATAGTACTGTAACTGCAAATTTCAATGGTTAGGTTAGGTTCAGAGCTCTAAATTTCACCCCCATCACGACATCACGTACCTACCTATATAAAATCGCAATCGACCAACATGTGTACTTGGTTTATTCTTTGAATTAATCAAAACGTGCTTTTTATGTTTTTCAATTTTCTCAGCTATCGATTTCATGATTGTGTTTTTCCTAATAACACGAGATATACAAATAACGCACATGTGCACTACACATATCTCTATATACTTGAACGTCATAGCCTATCAATCGCATAATTCATGACATTGCAGATTTCCATCACCTTACAACGATAATTTCTTTATCTAGGTATTTGACTAATAAACACACTCGAACGTGCCATTATTTAAAGTTAGCTGAAGTCTTGGCAGACCCATAATTGGTGCATTGTTTACATTTTAAGTTCAGATTAGGTTACTTTTAAAATTCCTCGTAAATAGTTAATAGGTATACCTTACTTATTACCTTTTTACTTATCCCCGCGACCATTTCCCAAATAAAGCGATAAATCTAACTATTAATACATACATGCCATTAGAAAAGTCTAATCACCGATTTGAAGGGGCTACGAATATTGTAAATTACGCGATGATAATCATCGAATAGCGAAACTTACGGTTTGCAAGGCTTTATTTTTTTCTTCCAATTTAGCATTGACTTGCATCAATTGTTCTTGGGTTTGATCTAATTCGTTTTCAATGGTTTGGATTTTCTTTTGCAAGGCGCGAGCTTCTTCTTCAGCTTTTTCGGCTCTGAGATTAGCATCTCTAGCTTGCTGTTCGCAGAGAAGGGCGCGATCCATCGCGTTATCCTTCTCCAGCTTCATCGCCTGCATTTTCTTCTTGATCGCGTCCATTTTGGATTGTTAGTTGTTTTTCTGAAAATTCGAGAATATTTTGTTTAATTTCGGGTGCAAAAAAATAAGGAGCCTGATTTAGGTGTAAATTGAATTTATGATTTAATATTTTCAAGTGAGTATGACTTGGACAGTGGTGAATTGACCGATAAAAACAACCTAATTTGATCCAGTTGACGAAGTAGGTAAGTATCGACAAATTTACGACTCAAAGGTTTCACTTCAAACATTAAAAAAAAGTTTTAAAATTCTTACAATGATGCATAATGTATCTGAAGATGAATCATTCGTACGTCTAAAGAAAGTATTCACCTATTCATGGAACTAAAAATCATAAAATACGAATATTTTGATTTCCGTTTAAGAGATAACCTAATCGAAGCTTCGGGTCCGCAATCTATTCACGACCTATCATCAATATTGGTGTGTAATAGGTAAGTTACCGTTTCATCAAATCACTGGAATTTTATACGAGTGACTAATAAAATGACTATTACGGAACCTTAACTCAGTTCTCATATTGAAATAAGGTTCATAATAGAAAGCCTATTATGTCCACCCTGTTCCCTTCTCCTAGTGAAAAAAAGGTTAAGGAAAGGTCATTTCTCTTTTTGCTAAAAGTCACCGGAAACTCGATTTTGCGAGAGAAAAGTATCACGATGAACATAATAGGGCCAAGTCTAATTTTAACTGGATTACATGAAATATTTGGGCGAAAAAAAATTATCTCAGAGTCTGAATTTAAACACCCACGTCAAATTCACCCGAAATACTTTCGTATTGCCAAACAATCAACAAATTAATTGGTTTCGTTTTACTTTTAACGATTTTTGCACGGTTTTCCTTTTATAGATATTTAATGGCGGTATTTTTAAAAATAAACAATAGCAAAATATACTTTCGATTTCAATTTAGAATCGTTTGCGATTAAATTTAATATAATTCGTTATTTTTATTAACAAAAATTAGATAAAAATATCTACTCAACTACACCAACTTAATTGTTTATCAAAAAATGAAGAAACTTGCACCAAAAAATAGTTTATAAATTTATAAAATAGCTGATTGTATTTTGAAAAAATTATGTCAATTTTTTGAAAAATTCTGCTTGATGATACACATTCTAAATTTCCACTTATTTTACCTATTTCACAAATAAAATTATTGAAAATAAAAAAAAAATTTTGATCACTTTTTCACATTTTTTACTCTTCTCTTCTGAGCTGAGTAAACATTTTTTCAAAATCTCTCTCAAGCTTTTAACACCACATCCAAATCCATTTTTTGTTGAAAGCTAATCTACATTATTAAATCTAATTATTCCAAAAATTTTTACATACCTTTTACACAAAAGTAAAACCGAAACCGATGGTTTTTTGCACAAATACGAAAAACGCGCGCGACAATTAAAACACGAACTTGAGCACTTCACGAAAACTGACGATCGGGTACAGAAAATAAACGCACACGAATTATGTGCTACCACTATGAAACGACTCGAATGTTTATCATTCAACTGGGAGAACGGGGGAAAGGTTATATCGGCTTTCTTTTGGCCTTAGCTGGCGACGGTGAATACTGTAGTGATCTTTGCATATGT
Organism: Pseudococcus longispinus; assembly: GCA_900064475.1. Taxonomy (NCBI): domain Eukaryota; kingdom Metazoa; phylum Arthropoda; class Insecta; order Hemiptera; family Pseudococcidae; genus Pseudococcus; species Pseudococcus longispinus. Next base: position 7,531 of record FIZU01009154.1, read on the forward strand.
GTGAGTGTGCATGAGAATTTTTACACGAGGGTAGAAGAAGTGGAGAGAATCGTCTATTTAAAGAAAATCAACGTTCTCTGTTAGTGGTATAGTTATCGTATGGTAATTCATAGTGAACCGAGTCAAGATGTAGGCTAGATCCATGCGATGGAAGAAAATTGTGTCAGAATCAACCCGGGAAGTTTTTCGAACTTGCGATAAATATCTTCTTAGATTAGCCACGTTTTAGTTTAACAATTTGAGATATTAAGGGATGAATCATCGAATGATTTTGTCTAGTAACAGGTTCAATGATACTTGTACGAATTCTTCGATAAATTCGGAGCCAAAATTAGCCAAGTTGATTTGAAACAATAAAACACTTTTAGTTTCTGTAGAACGTGTCACGTACAAGTATGTACTAATTTTTTGAAAATCTGAGGTCGACTAATGCACCTCAATTCAATGCTGATCGTTTTCCATTTGCAAAAATTATGCATACAAAGATGAAAAAATTCCAAAAAAGGACATTCAAAAACATCATCGATTGATTTAGATAAGTGTTTCGTAGGTATCGGTTAAGAAGAGGAACGTGTTCAAATAACAAATGAAACCAATATCAATAAGTATAATTCGGACTCCTGCAGTGTGTTTACCTTCAAAACAGCATTGCAAACGAAGCAATAGTGCACTATGTTTGATGGAGAAGGTAGTATGGTACACAATAACGAGATCCGAAGGCAGAGCAATCCTAATAATTCAATTTAGAAATGGAAATTAGATTATTATCTAGGTATAGTATTTGGCTACCTAATAAAAATTTCAATTTTTTTAGCCTTTTTTTTGTTCCTAAAAAAGATTCTGCAAAACATTATGCTAACTAGACTCGATAATTTTCCCACATTTAGATTTTCATTTCTCAATACGAATATCGTGATGATCCAGGCGAAATGATAATAACACCGTATTTATGTCCGAGATGGCGATTAATTAAGTAAATACAACATATGGTGCTTACTTTATGAAATAATGATTGAGTAAATTGTACAAATGTTATCTCATGTGTCTCAATATAATAGAAAACTTACGAGTACAAACCGCATCCATTTATGGTAAAGACTAGGTACTAAGAACTGGGAATTTGCTAGTAATAAATAAATCATTCCAAATACATTTGCCGCTTCTTTGAAGGTAGCTTATTATTTGCCGCGAATTTTTTTACGCTGGGAATGTATTCGGGGACATACGACATGTCGAACAAGCGCCTTGTTAATGACAGCAGCTTATCAGATTAAAATCAATGTCAATAGTACGTGAACTGAAAATGACATGTTTATAATAGAGTGGTCAGTATTTAGAGATGAAGTGAAGGGGGAAGGGAAGTTGGTAAAATATCGGTGATAAGAAATTTTGCGTTCTGAGTTGAAAATTTGAAGATCGAGTTGATTAAACGAAATCGATTTGGCATATTCTTCAAATGAAAGTTATTTTATCTCAAGAAGTCAAGTCAAGTGATTGTAAAGTTTCAAAGCAAACAGTTAATTTCTGTTTGCCAAATTCTTATCACCTTTCCAAACATTTCGATCCACAGCTACATAAAAATCTGTAAAATAAAAACGAAGCTCTTATCAAAATATTCGCAATCTCAAATCTCAAATTAGAAACAATTTTAACAAAAAATTTTAATCGGAGAAACCGTCGTTTACAACAATATTACATACAATGCATTATTTAATTACTAATCGTAAGTACTAAAATTTTCTCCACAACTGGTATAGGTTCCACATAAACGTTTACTTATCACTTCAAAGTACTGTCAACTCAACTGATGTTGAATGTGAAACATAACGGGATCAGCGTAAAACCATCCAAACGTCTCGATCGCAGTCTACTTGCGAATTATTTACATCGGCAAGCGTTAATAATAAATTTAAAAACGAGTACTTTCTATCAAAATAATCGAATTATCGAGAAAAAAAATTGCGTCGAAAATCCCGGCATATTTTCAGTTGTCACAGCCACAGCGTAAAGTTATTTGTATGAATTCCTCTTCATTATTGGAATGTTGACAGAACTTGGCGGATGGATATTTTAAATCGAGACAATATTTTAAACAGATTCGATATCGAGCGAATATATGATAAATAAATGTATAATTATATATTACAAGAATATAACAATGTTTAATGTCATTCACATCACGACTAAAGGTATCGACAAATAGTTAACAAATCAGTTTAACAATAAATATACAATTGCAAAAACAAAAATAGGTAATTATCAAAGTAGGTATTTTAAAATCAAAATGAAAAAAAAAACGTAACTGAGACATTTAGTCGGAGTAATGATGCGTAACGGTATGAGAAATAAAAGAAATATAGCATTGTTATAAAGAAATCCGGTAAAAAAATCTTTCTTCGGACATGCCCTACTGGTAGGAATTTTAGAAGAAAAAAATTGATACTAACGTTCTCGTTTGTCAGCATTTATTTAGCTTCCGCTCTCATTTCCATGTTTTCATTATTTTCGTCTACAGGCCGTCCTCTAATAAAGATCGGCGGTATTTTACCATTAACTACGTCTTCGGTCACGTGAACACTCAAAATATCGGAGCCTGGTACTTCGAACATTGATTCTAATAAGATAGTTTCCTGCAGAAAAAAATCTTTTATCAGAATACAATTGAGAAAAGTAAATTAAAAGAAGAAATCAATTAACCATTATGGCTCGTAATCCACGAGCTCCGGTTTTCCTTTCCATAGCTAATTGAGCAATTGCTTTGAGAGCATCGGGTGAAAACGTAAGATCAACTTTATCCATCCCGAATAGAATTTGATATTGATGTACCATAGCATTTTTAGGCTCTGTTAGAATTCTAATCAATAGATCTAAATTCAAAGAATGGAATGGTACTAAAACTGGAAATCTACCAACAAATTCCTGAAAAAAATATTACAAATTTGAAACGAATTCGTCACTCGGTAATTACGATTATTGATATAATTACAGGAATCATTCCGAATTCTATTAAATCTCTAGCTTCGACTTGTTTAAGAAATCTATCTTTTTCTTCGTTATCTTCTTCAACTGACGAGGAAGCACTTTGATGCATCATATCAGCCAGTGACGCTGCTCTTCTTCCCGGTGAAACATTAGCAGGTGCACCGAATCCCAAGTACTGTAGAAAAAAAACATGAAGCAATAAAATACTTTGTATTACGCTAACATCGATATAAACTTAATCATTGAACTGATAACATGACATTGAAATCGAATGCCAAGTATTGAGCTATTTACCTTTTCGTTTTTTCGTCTACTAATTAATCTATCTAGTCCGTTATACGCTCCCGATGCTACGAATAAAACATTGGTTGTATCGACTTGAACGGTTTCACCGCGTAATTTTCTAGGCGAATTGCGTTCAGGAACATTTACTATTGTGCCTTCTAGCATCTGAGTACGAAAAATATTTTAGCAACGAATACTAAAAATAATAATATAATAAAAATGCTCGATTTTTGATTTACCTTGAGCATACCTTGCTGAACACCTTCTCCTCCAACATCACGAAGTTGGTGAATTCCAGGCACTGCTCCGATCTTGTCAACTTCGTCAAGAAAAACAATACCTGAAATGCAAATTGGATTTTAGATTCATTTTTCGACATAAGCTATAAATAAAATGAGCTAGAATTTTACCCATTTGTGCTTTTTCAATATTATAATTGGCGTCCTGTAATAACTTGGCAATCACACTTTCTATATCTTCTCCAACGTAACCAGCTTGAGTTAAAGTCGTACAATCACAAATTGCAAAAGGAACATCTAAACATTTCGCTACCGTTTGAGCCAGCAATGTTTTTCCTGAAGAAAAAAATATCAAATAACTGTGGGAAATATCAAAATTAAATTATAGAAAATTTCTACTAACCAGATCCAGTCGGTCCCAATAGTAAAATGTTACTTTTCTCTAGCTGCAATTCGTGGCTATTAGAATCCAATATGTCGCTACCTGCGGTATTACTTGGTCCTGGATTAGCATTGGTAGGTTGGTTACGAGTTTCCGAATTCTGAAATCCTAAACCTCCTTGATTGGATCCATAATTGTAACCATTGATATGAAGAAAATCTACAAGAAAAAAAATTCGTTTTAGATATTTCACAAAATCAAATTTTGAAAAAAAAAATCAAAACTTGCCTCTATGCGTAAATGAAAATTGAGATCCGTTTTCCATGAGCGCCATATCTTGCTTACTACTATTGGCCGTTTGGGATAAATTATTGTAAATTCTCTTATAATGATTATACACAGCAACGGATAAAACTTTCTTGGCGTGTTCTTGACCGACGACGTGTTTATTCAAATAGGCATATATCTAAATATAAAAATTCGAATAAAAAACCAATAAATGTGAAATAAAAAAGCCAAATATACCTTTTTAGGAGGAGGAGGTGGCTTTCGAACGAAAGAATTCCGATGTTCATCCTTGGTCTGTTCTTTCATTGTTTTCTTTGAATCGAGTTCCGATAATACGACAAAGAAGTGGTGACATTTTTCACATTTAACAAATCTAGTGGAAGCTATTTCAAAGACAAAAAAAATTACTGAGTCATAGTACATAGTACATGGAGATAAAACTGAGATTGGAATACGTACAAACAAAAGTCTCAACATGAGTACAAGGATCTCCGCATTTAGGGCAAGATAAGTGATTACCACCATTATCTTTTCCTTTCCCACTGCCTTTACTAGTGGTTCCATCTGAACCACTGGCAGAAGAGGCATTACTTTTGTTCTCCTTGTCAACGCTATCGCCATCTTTGCTACTGCATAGAATCGGAGCTGATGTTGATATTCTGAGCACGGAAATCTTCGAACTGAAAGGTGTCAAACTTGAACGAGTCGTCGGAGATAGACATATTTGGTAAGGATGGCCATTACAGCACATAAATCCAACTGCAAAAAACATAAAAGTATGAGATATCTTTCACTGAAAAAAGGTACATTAGGGTAATTGAAATACATACCGTAGTAAGATTTTGAGAATGCATTACTCGACAGATACTTCCCTAAATTGGAAACTAGTGTACAATGGACTGTTCTCATTTTCTTCACAGGTTATTTTCTAAAAACCATTCAACCTGGAATGAGGCTTGATAAGTAAGCTTATCTAAGGAAAAATTTTAAAAATGAAGTATTACACTTACCAATTAAGTTGATATCACAGTTCAGTTGAGTAATGATTTCAGAAATACTTAATCGCATTCAAGCAAACCCGTACACTAACCGTTTTTTCGAAACTGTAAACAAAAATAGAAAACTTGCCAACTAAGGAAGGTCATGAATTATCTAAGAAGAAATTTCAGCCAATAAAAATTTGCAGTACATGAACAGCTGGTGGTATAATAACGTTATTACAGTATTACAATTTGTAAAAAGCGTACTAGTAAACGTAAACAAGGGTTAGTAATACAAAATATTGTCATTTGTGCAGCCAAAAAAAATTCGACATTTTAGTAAATCATTGATCAGCTGTATTAGAAATTTTACTTACGTTAATGATGCCTACAGTTTGGTAGTTGAAGAAATGACTGCTATATATCTACGAAACGTATTTTAACTACATTAAGACTAAATTAATCTAAATTTATAATGATTCTATCACACAAATAGAATACAGAATATACAACAACGATAGAATCACGTAATCATTACAAGTTCAAAAGTATTACGAAGCTCTAAATCGTATTCCTATTTTTTTTTCGTCATATTGCTCATTTCTCATATTTTTCGTCATGAATCATGATTCTCATCAACTTCTTAATTTTGACGGTTTTTCGCACGAACGAAGCGTTACTCAAGAAAATTTGTAATAACCAAAATTGTAGAGGAGAAAATTTCGTTTCATTTGTATGCCACAAAATTTTCTGTATAATCAATAGTTTTCGAGTTATTTTTGAAAAACCGTTTTTGAGAATTTGCGAATTTTCACATTTTTCCTTTTTTTGCGCGAACGAAGCGTTACCCAGGAAAATGTATAATAACCAAAATTGTAGAGGAGAAAATTTACTTTCTATAATAAGCCATTCTATTTTCGATACGATCGATAGTTTTCGAGTTATTTTTAAAAACCCATTTTTCATATACAGGGTGTCCCTCAGCTGATGTCATTCCTTCCAGTGTGTAAGTAGGCAACCCATCCTGAGTGCAAATAGGTATGTTTGAATACCCTTGGAATTGAATGGGCAAAGTTATACTCTTTTGAAATTTGTTTTTTTCAATCTTGTTCATTTCATCATTTTTTATAGCTTAGCTTATAAAATTTTAACCGAGATAGGTAGAAGGTTGCGGTTTGCGTCATTGGAAGGAGCATTCGTTTTAGGTATTTTTCACGCAAAAGTTTTTTGGGTTACTTGATCAAGGAATCCCAATCACAAATAAAATATTCAAAAAAAAAAAAAACAACAAAAAAATTCAATTTTTTTCAATTTTATTGGAAAATTTCCAAAATTTTTCATATCAACATACCATTATTATGAACTCAACTAATGTGAAAATAGTTGCTCTTTCCAGTGACGCAAACCCCGATCTCCTATCTTGCTCAAGTCAAATCAAAAGTTAGGAGCATTTAATTTAATTTCAAGACAAAAATGTAAAAAAATCACTTTTTTGATAAAAATTAAAAAATTTCAAAATTTGAAGGAAAAAACTAAAAAGTGATTTTTTTAGACGTTTTCTTGAAGTTGAACGCTCATAAACGAATGATCTTTCCAATGGTGCAAACAAACCGCAACCCTCTACCTACCTATCACGGTTAAAATTTTATAAACCATTAAAAATGAATAATGATGTACAAGATTGCAAATTTTTTATCAAAAGAGTATACAGTATAACTTTGCCCCTTCAATTCCGAGGGTAGTCAAACACACCTACTTGTACTCAGGATGGGTTGCCTATTCACTAGAAGGAATGGCATCAGCTGCGGGACACCCTGTATATGGATAGCTTTGAAATTTGGATACATACAGGTACCTGTACAATTTATCCAAACTTGAAACAAACCTCGAAGCTTTCTGGTCAACTTTTTCGAATTTTTTTTCGTCCTAAACAATCTCTTCGTTGACACGACAATCATTACGAAAATGAGAAATGAGCAATACGACAGGGAAAAGAATAGGGATACGATTTAGAGCTGAAAAGTATGCAACATTCCAAAGTGTCTATCAACAAGGTTATTCCTTTTCTTATGGTCTTTTTGATATTATTTTTATACAGGCAGCATCAAACCAGCCTGGTTAATTTTTCACTTTTGACTTTTTTGTTTTTTTTCGCATGATTTTCGAGTGCGTCTGATCCTCTCGAAAAAAAGGTATCCATATACCATCGACCATATACTCTTTATATAGACCGCTCGTCTTGTGGAACAGAATTCTGACAGAGTTTTTCGGGAATGCATGTGCGCATGCGCGAATAACCCGCCTTTCCACCTGTATTCCTCCCG
>FIZU01009167.1:0-11295 GCA_900064475.1 Pseudococcus longispinus
CAGACAGACAGACAGACAGACAGACAGACAGACAGACAGACAGACAGACAGACGGGCAGACACGTCGTGAATTTTATGTATATGGAATGGAATATGGATGGATGGATGGATGGGTGGATTGGGCAAAATTCAGATTGAGCGTGGCTTACAATTAATTTGAATTTATTTTTGGTTGTAAAGTTGCAAATTTTTTTTTAGAAAAAGAACATTCGATGTGTAAAAAAGGTAGATTTTCAAGAAAAAAAACAATCCAGATAAACATCCGGTTTTTTAAAGTTTATAAAAAATGTCACACAATGAAATGAAAGTAGGTAATTTTGATTCGATCTCATTTCCTGTGTGAAATTTAAATTTTCTTTGTTGAAAATGAACTTATACAACATTACCTCGACTTCAGTTCAGTCTACATCAATGATGCAATAAAAATTTCTAAATTTCATCCATCAGATCGTTTCTGCACACAAAGGTTGATCGTAGAAAACGATCCAAATTACTAAAAATAACCACGTGGAAATCGATGAATAGAAAAATTACCATAAGAAATCTCATCAGCTGGTATGAAACGTTCTAATTAAACCACCATCGAGATTTTGACCAACCCTATGGGTATAGTCAATTACGTAATACGTAACCTATATTTTTGTCGGTACCTTTTCCGCAGCATCCTTTACAAAGGTACGTACAAATGGTCCTTTCCATATCAAAAGCATCATACACTGGTACATTGGGTCGTCGAATAGTAGAAAATCATCTCAAGGTTAAACGTGCCATTATATAACTCGTCGAATAAATTTGAATACCAGGTTTCCGGTTCGTTATACATATACACAGGCTTGTTTGTCAAATAGGCCCGCCGCAGCACGCAGCTCGAGCTCGTCGTCGAATAGTCTTTAATTTGGAATCGGCGTGTATTTACGTTCGTGTGTGTGAGGGGTAAAAAAGTAAAATAATTTATTATTCGGCCAGGCCATTGCGCGGCCCTCGATGCCTGAATAAAAATATATAGTACGTCAGCTGGCTGGCAATTTACATGAATCGATGTATCGTAAACCCGTCAAAAAAAATATTACTAAAATGAAAATAAACAGTTGTCAGTTGGAATAAATCGAGAGTGATAATTGTTTTTGGTTCGGTTCCAATACAAAGCTCCCGCGAGTCTATTGCTCTATTAATTTCCTTCTTACGCGCCCTCTGTGTGTGCGATCTCTCTCTCTCACGTCGTGCGAGCGCGTATTTGTAACAGACGAAGAGATGCTGGACGATAAATAATATTAATCATCGCTTAAATTATATTAACGTCTCACTCTCGTATACGAGTGCACGACCATCTATAGAGGAGAGATGGCGCGGTGTAGATGGGGCCGACGTGTGCTCGTGTATCGTCTCGTACTATATGAGCGGCAATAACAATGTTTTTTAATTCGTGCGGGGGCAACGTAAAGCCAAATTTACGACATTTTTTGCCACCGATGAAGTAAACAAGGTCAACTTTAGATGAGCTATTTCAAAGAAAGAAAAACCTCTAAATGGTTTCGGTCTCGGATATACCGTCGTGTATGTAGACCTACGTGCGTGCGTTTGCGAACGTCTATCGAATGTTATGGTGCGGTGGTTGGGAAAAATAAACAGCTAGGTTGAAAAATCGACTAAAAAAAATTCAAAATAAAACATTCCTGCGGTGTTTATTCGCTGTGACAGTTGAATGACTGAAGACATCGTTGTTATCTTTGGAAACGTCGTGTTGTGGCTGAGGAAAAGTACGAACGGAAATGCTAAATTGTGATATAATCGATTGTCGGGTCATTAAGCGAAGTTGTGTTTTTCTGTAGCGATGTAAGATGCTCGTATCTAAAAATCAATCTTTTTTTGTAGAAATACGAGTACTTGACCGATTTAGTCCCAGGTTCATTGCCAAAGAATAGTTTTTTTTTCTACGAGTCCGATCTAATTTTTGGTCTGACCTGAATTGGATGAATTATCTTTCGACAACTGAGATTCGTACGTGCCTGACTCAAAATTTGAATGAAATTTTGATTCCAGTGCGATATGCCTCAGGAGTGGACAATTCCTGACATTTTACGAAAGCAACTTGATTAATTCGTGTGTATATTTCGAAGTGACGAACCCAAACGATCTGATCAACTCTGCCAGTGTTTCTCGTTAGAAAGGAAGAGCTTTATAGTTTTCACAAATGAGACAATTTTCTCACTCACGTCCTCAAATTTAAACTTGAGTATTTTTTTTTTGAATTTGTGACCGGTCACAATTTTAACGAAAAGTCATCGAGCTGTATTCAAAGTCGTGCCATCAATTTTTATGATGGTCACTGATTTGACGTATGAAGAAGTCGTAGATATAGCTTGATAAAACTCCTGAATTGACACGTTAAACAGTCATTTATTCCAAATTTTTATTAAAATGTCAAAATGCAATATACAAATCCAAAAACATATCTGGATTGATTTGTTTAAAAAGGGAAACTTGTTGAGATTTTCCTAAATTTTTCAAGTTACCTAGATAGATGGTATGTATGTACATGATTTTTTCAATACGTTTTGGAATGGATGACTGAGGGTCTGGAAAATTTCAGATTGTACTGATTCAAACAATGTGCCAGTATTGTTGGAAATGTTGTTGAAATGGTCATAAGTTTCATAATAATCGGCTCAAATATTATAAAATTTATCGAAGAATCATGGAAATTGTTCAAAATGGTGTTATAACTGTCGAAATTTTTGACAAAAATTGTTGAAATTGTCGTGAAAATTGGAAAACAAATCGTGGAAATTGTCAAAAAATCATGATAGCTGTCGAAAATTTCGTGGAAGTGTTTAAATTTTCATAAAAATCGTAGAAAATATCGTTATAATTGTGGAAATTTTCACAAAAATCAGTGAAAATATTGTAAAAACTGTCAAAAAGTCATGAAAACCGTTGGAAATGTTGTTGAAATGGCCCAAAATTTCATACAAATATTGTAAAACTTGTCAAAAAAAATTATAAAAGTTGTTGAAAATGCGGTAAAAATGATTGAAATTGCTTGTCGTTGAAATGGCCAAAAAATCATAACATCTATCGAAAATTTCATAAAAAATTAGTAACTTTTTATGAAAATTATTTGAAAAATGAAAAAAATTATCGAAAAATCGTAAAAATATTGTCGAAAATGTCGTTAAAATTGTCGAAAATTTCACAAAAATTGATAAAAATATTGTGAAAATAGTCAAAAAAATCTTGAAAACTGTTGGAAATCTAGAAATGGTAAAAAATTCAATAAAAATCGACTCAAATGATAAAATTTGTCAAAAAATTATGAAAATTGTTGAAAATGTAGTAAGAATGATTGAAATTTACGTAAAAATTGGTGCAGATAACGTAGAAATTATTACAAAATCATAAAAACTGTTGAAAATCGTATAAATATGTCAAACTTTTTGCAAAAATCATTCAAAATTTGAAAACACGTCCAAAAAAACATGAAAATTGTAAAAAAGATTTCGTAAAAATTGTTGAAATTGCCATGAAAATCAGTAAAAATATTGGGGAAATGGCTTGAAAATCAATTAAAATAGCTTAAATTTCCCAAAAAATTTTATGACTTTTTATCATTTTTCATTATTTATATCGATTTTTATGAAACTTTATGAACATTGTAACGTTCTTTATAGATTTTCAACCACTTTTACAACATTTTTCAACGATTTTCAGTAATATTTCCATAATTTTTACGAATTCTTCCATATCATCAATGATTTTTTTGACCTTTTCAACAAAGATTTTACTGATTCTTATGAAAAATTGAGGAATCTAAACAAAATTTTCGACGATTTTTATCATCTTTTGACTATTTTTACATGATTTATATGGAAATCTCAACAGTTCTAACGGCATTGTCGATAATTTTAAAGATTTTTTTGGCAGTTTTGCAAAATTTTCGCCAATTTTTATGAAAATTTTGACTATTTCGATAACATTTCGATCGCTTTTCTCAATTTTGGTCATTTTAAACACTCTTTTAATAAATATTAAAATTTTAACAATTTTTATAATTTTTGTCATCAATTTGTGATTTTTTTGACGACTTCTACGATATTTTTATTGACTTTTATATCAATTTCAATCATTTTCACAACATTTTCAACAATTTTCATGATTTTTTGGACCATGTTTACAATGTTTTTAACAATTTTTGGAAATTTTCAACATTCTTACGATATGTGAAGTACTTTTACAACATTTTAAATAATTTTCACCGAGTTTCGTTTCTGAATTTGATGAATAAAGTAGCGGTTGGTCCAGCACTTGGCTCCCAGACGACTTCAAATAGGATGTAAAATGAATAATTCGTTTTTTCGATATGTTAACATGGGTAGGTCTTTTTGCTGATGGTCATCAATATTTTTGCTTCACGAAATTTTTTTACCCTGGATAACTTTTTGGACTTGAAAATTTTTCAAAGTTCCGTTGTTGTCAATTGCTGGCCTTTTATTCTTCGAATAATCCAAGTGGAAAAAATTATTTCAAATTTTCGAGCTTTTTTATTCCAAACTTTTATCTTATTTTTTTAACATTCGGGGAATTTTCCTAATTTAAAATTGTATGAAGGCACCCTCTCCCCCTCAAATGCACCTCCTTCTCACATCTCTTTCAGTGTTTCATACTTTCACGACTTTGACTTTCTGCTCTTTCGTTCTGAATCATTGAGAAATCACTGATACAAAATCAGAAAAGTACCTCGAGCAAATTCGTTATCTTTCAACTCATCAATGATGATGAATTCATTATTTTTATGCTTTGTGAATGAACAGCTGTTCAGTGTCTAGGTACATACCCCTTGTTCCCAATGACATTTCGCCAGGTATCTATTACCTAGTCTATATAATATATATATACATTCGCGATTTTGGCGATAAGAATGAAATAAACGCCCGATGCATAATACATAAGGTAAGGAAATTCGTTCGCGGTGAACTTTCTTTTCAATTTCTTCACCTTATGTACCTGCACTCATTCCAATTTGATATTTTTTTTCCAAGGTAAGGGTTGGTAAAGGTACTCGTTCCGTGAAATGGAATTTCTACAATCTGATAATATCACTAGAAAAATATATATCTCATGCACCGTTATTGCCTTTGACATAAGTATGCAGGAGAAAAAGGGAAATTGGAACGAGAACGGTGAATAATAGAAAAAAATATTAAATTTCGTAGAGAACAAAAGTCGCATTTTATAAATTTTATGAACCGAACGTACATGATTTATTAGGTACCAAACTCGTACCGTTGCAGTGATTTATTATATGACCTGCTCCTCCTTCTAGGGGTAGGTTTTTCCTACCATGGTTTTCCGTATATTATGATACAGTACATGAGTTCATCATGTAGTATAAGGGGGAAAAAATCTCGACACTTTGTGTTTACGTACATTTATGTAGTTTATAGTATATAAGATTTCAGCCATCGTGTGAGAAAAGGGTTTCTTTATACGTACTTTGGACACATGGTATGAATGGCTTGATAATTCGAGCCAAATATCGTTCACTTTTTACCATGTGAAACTGAATTGAGTATATAGAGCAATGGCGTAAAGTAAACCTATAGTAAATAGCAACTTAACGTTAAAGAGTATATTAAAAAAAAGTGATGTATCAAGGGACCTTTTTTTCTGTACTCGGCTAAAAGGGTTTGATTTTTTAGAGTATTATGTATACGATTTATATACAGGATAAAAACGAATAAACTCATCGGAAAAAAAATGAATAAAAAAGGAAGAAATGTGGCATCGTTGAATAGAGGGCAGACGAGTGCGTATATTTTATGACGACCGTGGGCAAAGTTTGGTAAAAAGTTTTTCTTGAAAAAGTTTGGCTAGAGTTTGCTGTAGATACGTAAAATTATCTTGAAGTATTTTTTTTGATCGTGGTACGATGTTTTGGTGTGTTCGATATTTTGGCTTTTTTTTTTGGTTTAAAATTTGGTTGAATTTTGGAAATGTAAATTTGTGTATTGAGCTTGGTACAAAAATTGAGCTTTTTTTCTGGATTCAGGTTTTTGGGTGAAAATTGAGTTGAAAATCTGCGTTGAAGGGAGCTCAATAATCAGGTTATCAAGTCTGTATTTGATTAGACCAGCTGAAAGCCTCATCACCTAAATTTCAGTTATTAAATTGGATCGGAAGCTCGTGTCTTCGAAATTTGAGAGATGCTTGTAAACCTAGGGGGTGAAATTTAGCTGATTTCGAATACTTAATACGAAATAAAAGGTTCATAGTTGAGTTGTTTGACCAAAAATTTAGCTCCAGTGTCTTTATAACGCTCTCTTATTTCAATTTTAGGCATTTATTCCATTTTTTTATCCAACAAGTCCCTAGAAAAACTTGAAAAATTTCACTATTCACAAAAAGGGCCGTGGTTTCCATGTTAAAATTTTCCTGAATATTTTGAGTACGAACTTAAGATCTTCGTGTTATATAGAGTTAATGTAATTGGGTGAACTAATATCAAAGATGGAATAGAACAACGTAAAAAAAATCCTAATTGTTTGGTCTGATAATTGAAAAGAGGAACATTTATCGAATCCCTTTCTCCGCTCTTCCTTCTATTCCCTGTCGTAAAAATCATCCTAGGGTCCCTTTCAACCCTTTGAAAATGTAAAACCGGATACGACGTCGATTACCAACTTGAAAATAGCAAAACTTGTTGCACATTGTTGAACGATGAAGAATGATAAATATTCGGCTCCGTCAAACATTACGTTCGTACGAATACACAAACGACAGAACACGAAGGGTATATGGACTCCAGAAGCGTATTATGATTAATGATGTAACACATTCGAGCCGCCTCCCATCCACTTCAGCTTCGTCGTTGTATCGTGTTTCCATCGCGAATAAAAAAGTACTTTGTACAGTTTACCAGTCTAGACCAATCAACGGTAAATCGAATTGAATGAAGCGAGACGTTGGTACATATTTTACGAGCATTTTTTTTGTTTCGTTTCAAGATCGACTTTTTGACCTTTATAGGTCTCCGTAAAGTCGCGATTAAATTATTGAAAAGAAAAACAGCGTTGATTCAGTTGTTGGAACGATATGAATTCTTTTTAATAAATTTTAAGTTTTCCTCCCAATCTAGCTCTTGAATTTTTGATAGTTTTTCTATCCGAAGTACGAGATATTGTCATAATATGGAAAGATTATAGCGCACGTCTGATTTAGAATTGATTTTAAAAAGAGTCAAAGGCTGCTAAAAAAAAAAGTGGGAAAACATGTTGATAGAATGCCCTGCAAACGATCCCTTCAAATAGTTGAGCAATTACACGCCAACTGGAAGAAGTCGAGGTAGGGGCCAGGGGTGCCTAAATCAGGCGTCGTAACTAGTTACTTTTTAAGTGACTTGGTTACTTTTTTTTATTGTTCACTACTTTTTGTTGCTATTTTCTTCAAGAGTTGCTTACAGTTACCTGAAGTTACTTTATTCATGATTTTCAAGTTTAAAAAATTTTTTTATAAAATTGAAAAGAAATTCAAAGTCAATTTTTTCTAAAAATTGTGATTTTTTTGGTAGTGAATGGATAAAATACAAAAAATGACTTGAAATAAACAGTCTTTGATTTTGGAGCCTCAAATCAAATGGGAAGAGGCATAATATGTAATTAAGTAATCAACATTTTGAAAATTTAATTTTTTTAAATGCTATTCTTGCTTACTACGTATAAATACAAGTATAAAATTTGAACCATTTTGGCTCCATGAAAAGAGGAGAATCCTAAAAACCAAATTTTTGAAATTTTTTCACCTCCGAATTTTTAAAGTAATACAAAATAAAAATGTAGAAGTGGTCAAAAAATCACGAATTAATGGGAGAATTATAAAAATTGTTGAAATTTGTATTAAAATCATTGGAAAAATAATGGAAATGACCGCAAAATCATGAAAATTCTCGAAAATGCCAAGGAAATGGTCGAAACGATCACAAAAATCGATAAAAATGCTTTGAAAACGTTCAAAAAACGATTTAAGTTGTCGAAAATGTCGTTAAAGTTGTTGAAATTTCCAACCAAATAATTTAAAATATTGTCACAAATTGAAACAGTCAAAAGATCATGAAAATCACCGAAAATTTCGTTGAAATTTCTTAAGTTTTCCTAAAAAACAAAAAAGTGAAAATTTCTTTAGAAAAGTTAAAAAAATCATAAAAAGTAGAAAAAATATAAGAAAAATTATGAAAAAATTGTGAAAAAATCCTAAAAATTGTTGAAAAATTTGTAAAAGTGGTTCAAATGCCATAAAAAAACATCGGCATATTCACAAACTTTTGATGAAAATCTGGAAAAAATAACGAGAAAATGTTGAAAATCATGAAAATTTTGAGTAATGTGGAAATTCTAGCAATTTTTACAAGACTTTCAATGAACCCATGGTTTTTTGACTTTTTTTTAAAACAATATTATTTAGACAATTATAACACCATTTTCGAAAAATTTTATAAATTTTTGATCACATTTTTCATATTTTGAATAATTTTTATAAAAATTTCAACAATTTTCATGAGATTTTCGACAGTTTTTATGATTTTTTGGCCATTTTTGCAATATTTTGAACGATTTAATTAACCTTATGTGACAACTTCAAGAATTTTTACGAGATTTCTGCCGATTTTCATGGCTTTTGGATAATTTTTACAATATTTTTACTGATTTTGGTCAACATTTTCGACGATTTTGGTAATTTTCATCATATTTCAAATGATTTTTGATGATTTTCATGAATTTGCCACCATTTTTACGAAATTTTCAGGAGATTTATGATAATTTCAATAAACAATTTTTACAACATTTTCACTACTTTTTTTTGACTTTTTGATAATTTCAAAAATATTTGCACTAATTTTTGTAAAATTTTTGATCATTTCAACATTTTTAATAATTTTTTTGATTTTTTCACCAATTTAATTAGATTTTAAATAATTATGAAAATTTCAGCTATTTTTACATTTGAACCACTGTTGCAACCTGAAATTTTCTGAATCTGAAAAGTCATCTGCCCCCTTAACAAATTTTCCCGGCAAAACAAAATTTCACGACGCCGAAATGCAATGAAAAATTTTTCCTGACCTCCACCCCCCCCCCCTTCCCAAAAAGATATCTATGTCGAATATTACGAAAATTGGCGTTTGTTGGTTGTTTTTAAAATGAAGAATGGTTACTCGAGTTTTTTTTTGTGTGTAATTCAAGTACGATGCCTGCTAGATCGACTACTAGCAATTTTCTGAAAACCAGACGGGCTGAATGGCTTACTGTTTAATAGCTGAATGATGCACGAAGTCCAACCAGCCTCTGATTCTTTTGCTGCATGCCATTTTTCATGATTTTGAATTCAAATTTCTTCGAAGTGATTTTCAATTTTTCATGTCATGTTGAACATCTTCATGAAATTAATTCAAGAGGTAGACGATGTTTATTAACTGGTGAACTGCTCTTCACACGTGCTTCTTTTTTTCGAGCATTATTTTTTTTCCTCATCTCTGTTTCCTATAACTGAGAACTGAAAAGTGGTGTCATTGTGTCTTTCCACCAATTACGTATTTAAAAAAATTTCTCATTAAAGAATTTTAATATTCGGTTGTTTGCTAATTTGTTCGTCTGTCTTTGTTTTTCTTTTGATCCTCGAGATTATTCATACTTCTGAAATTGAAGTTGTAGATATACTTATCTCTCGAGATTAAATAACATATACCTGTATATTTGTAATTGTACGCCGATTTATTCGCCGACGAACACGTGTAATTATAATTCCTTCTTAAATTAGTTCCGCCGAAAAAATTTCCATCGTCTGATAAGCAGCTTATTTCGGTACTGGGACGATTAGCACTTCCACCGCCACCACCCACGTCGAATCAATCTTTTTCCATCTCATTACAAGCCACAAAAATAAATGAAAGAATAGACGAGACTAAACTCGAAAAATTTTTCCATTCGTATGTGAGGTGTCCAGTTCGTTAAGACTCCTTTTCTTTATCATAATTTTTACTCGAACCGTACAGGTTATTCTATTATAAACGAAGGAAAAAAAACATCAGAAATATGCTGCTCGTTAACCTCGATTGCAATTAAAGTAAACCTCGAAATTAGCCGCGATAATTGTGATGCATATACAATTGCAGTAATGACGTTGATAGCATACTCGTATTGAACTTATTACGTGACCAAGTTGCCAAAGCCAAAACCCCACAGAGGTAGTACAATTTGCGGTGGTCTGGTCTGGTTTAAAAGTTCAATAAACTACCCGTACCAATGCGAAGACTCATGTCGTTGGCACGTTTTTCCCCGATAAAAACATTGGTATATTTTCGATTGTGCTGAAGAGTCTCGTCGTCGCAGGAATTGGCGGAGATTTTTTCCGAAGATATTTTATTCAAATATTCGTCGCAGTTTTAAAATTGTTTTTCTCTTTCGGTAAATATAATGTACCTTTGAATGTGGCCGAGCAGACGATAAGTTACGTAGAAATGAATTATGGCTGCGATTACGAAGCTCTCGACGCGACGATGAGACAAAAGCTAGCGAAATTTTCTTTCGATAGAACGAGCACTAAAACAGTTCAAGTTTATCGTAGCAGTCGTTATAATCCTGTCAACTCTTTAGAAAGTGTTTTCACGAGGTGGAAAATTTTCTTAAAGGTTGTTTGGGTCCTGCGATACTCGGGTACTTTAATACTTTGTTCTCGAGTTGGAAGAGAAAAAAAAACAGGGGAGGAGAGCCAGATTTTATAAACGTTCGAAGTTACGGTACGGTTGAGAATTCAGATTATGAAATTTTTTTGATGTCGCTTTTCTCCGCTCTGCTCGGTGTGTTCTTTTAATCTCGATAGGTTAATCTCGTGCCCGTATAAAGGAGGTTGGGCTGTATCGCAGACCCAATTTTGAAAAGAAAAATGTTCGGCGAATGTTATTCGGATGAAAAATCGTTTCATTCATTTTTTTGGCCGGATTTTATCGACGATTAAATATAGTTCAGGGTTGAAATATTTACGGCGAGTTCGTTTCAAAATTTTTTTTAGTTGATACAGTAGAACCTCGATTATCCGAGTTAATTGGGGCGAAGGAAAATCGGATATCGTAAAAAGTCGGATAATTGATTTTTTGTTTTTTTCATTGAAAAAGGCTGGTGAACGGTTAGAAGCGTTTTCTCAAGAATCTTTTAGTTGTTAAAAATTCAAATTCACAAAAATTTCATCGTTTTGAGTTATTATATGGGTGCTCAAAGTTATTATCATTACCAATTTTTGCACTTTTCT
>FIZU01009195.1:0-12292 GCA_900064475.1 Pseudococcus longispinus
TTGGTACCCGGCGAAGGGTATTTTATTTTTAAAAAAATCAAAAATCTCGTTTTTTCACCAATCTGCAACTTTTTAACCCCCTGGTAGGGTAGGAAAAGTGGTATCCAATTTCGAGGTCGATGGTTTGGGGAGGTGTAAAAACTCGAATCGCAACTTTTTGGGGCTATGCTGGGTATGCCACGCAGGTGGCACTACCCAAAAGTGGCCAAAAACCACGTTTTTTTCGAAAGTTACCCCACTTTGAGGCCTTCTAGCTCCTCCCCCCCCCCCTTTGAGCTAGGGGTCTAACATTTTTCATGGAGGTCCGATATACTAACGGGTGAGGAGAAAGTACGGTCGGTACAGTAATTCTGGGTACCGGAGTTTTAGGGGTGGGGTGAAATGAAAAATTCGACGCGTACCTATCGTGTTTTTTTACTTGTAACTTTTTCAAACTTGATTACCTACATTAAACTTGAAGAAATGAAATATAGGTGGTAGGTACCTGCGTTGTTGGCTTATTTTTTATTCGCGTAGGTAATTTCATTATTGTGTTTGTTTTTTGCGGCGAACACGATAAAAGAGCCAGCAAACTTTTTTGTAGCCGAACCCGAAATTTGACGAGTCGTACCCGTAGGGCTTCGGAAGCCACGTATAAAGTAGCGCAACGACGGTACACGGCCCCACCCAGCCCGCAGTTCGCAGCCCCGCACTCGCACTGTTTTCGCAAAACTTGGCTACTTGGGCGGATGATGTACGCGCGCGCTTGAGTAATGACAATCGACTCGAGTACCTACTCGAGGCGTCAAGATCGACAGTAAAGAATTGGCTAGTTAATTTGTTTGTTTACCGTACAGTCGGGTATTTGGTAATAATTAGTTTCGGTTCGGTATATTAGATTTTTTACGCGTTTTCAAGATTTTCTAATCCCTACGCCGACGCGCCCGTACCATGCCAATTGCCATAAACCATGGGCAACGCGACGGCTACTTGCATGTAAGTACCTAGCTAGGCACTTGGAGTTGAAATACGAGTAAGCCACTCGAGCACCCAAGTAGGTACCTATGCCACCCGAGTGGTAGCAGTACGTAAAGATAATTACGTAGGTACCTACCCACGGCTATTCGTATAGCTATGGATGACCGGCGCAAATGCTCACTTACGCGAGAATATTCTCCGAGGATTTCGTTATTTCCAAAGTGTGAAGCCCAAAATCATGCGAATTCGCGAAAAGAATTAGTAGCTTATTCAACTAAGGAGATAGAGTGATTTTTGACGAATTTTGAGGCTTGTTTCCGTCGCTTCGCTCGCGAAATGATTCAAAATCGTTGAAAATCAGTTATTTCCTTACTCGGATGATGTATTTTTTGTTAACGAGGGAAAAGAACGCTTCTGTTTACCTACTACCAAACGATCGCAAAGAGGGAGAAAAAGTAGCCAAAAATCAATTTTCTGTGCGACGCCAAAAATAAATCTTTTTACAATAAGATTGTGATTTGTGAAGTACCTACGTGAAGATTCGAGTGTAATAATTTTACTTTAAAACGAATTTATTTCAATCATCTTAAGATGCCTTCGGTATATTTATTTCCCAAACCAAAATCATCAATGTGGAAACATTTTGACGAAGTAACTGACGATGTAAGCGCACATAATCGAATATTTCACGATTTTGGTCGATATATATTAGCAAAAACAAAGTCCTTGCTCATTTGCGCGGGCAAATGCGCGCATGAAAAACAAAATGCGCGCGCAAATGCCATCCGTAGGTATAGCCTATGGTAGTAACGTTTATCTTGTCACCCGAATGCTAATTTTTCAAAATGTTTGGTTTTAACTTGTCTCGCGGTTGCGATGAATAGGGGATTCAGTTTTGGTTTTCGGGTCACAAGGTTTTCAAAACGAGAATCAGCGCTTCCGAATTTCGGTATTTTTTATAAAAATTATCGCTATTCTCTACCCCCTTGCCTGGGAGTAGTCCCTTGACTGGGAGTGGTCAGTTTTTCCGAAATACTCGCAGGGCTGGGGGGGGGGGCAAAATCTGGCGATAATGCGTAAAAATACCTACATTCTCGAAGGTATAATTTGCCGGCACACTTTTTGTTCTCCTGTCGGGCATTTTTTAGTTTTTGGTAGTTACCTTATCAAGCGATGGCTTCCTAAATCCCAGTTTGGCCCGCTTTAAAAACGGACTCTTGGTAATTGTACCTCGGGCAAATACGCACGTAGTAAGCATACCTAAAAGGTACTTATTTCTCGTACGTACACGTACTTACGACGCACATGGTATCAGTTGATAAGAGTACCTATTCGTTACCTGTACAGTACACTCTAATCCGAATTTACCCTATACCTGTTACTTATGTTGATCTACTCCCTACGTAACGTTCGTCCAAGTATATCTAAAAGAAGGAAGGTAGGTAGGTAGGTAGGTAGGTAGGTGCGTAGTTTTACGGAGACGGTGCGATGCGACATGCGACGCATCGGTCAAGTGGGTATTGATAGGTACCTAATCGTATGCGTGTCTATTCGCGTTTGTACGATGTTAGTTGGTAGGTAGGTAGGTACTTACTGCGTAGAGTACGAGTACAGTCTGAGACGTTAGCTTTTTTGCTGCACCATCCGCAAAAGATATGCCTATGCGTAGGTAGGTGAGTACCGTTGGCGATGGCGATGGCGATGACGACCACGTTCGGAGAAATGGCAGCGTGCCGCTAAGTGTAACGTACGCGTACGCAGTGGCAGTATGCACTAGTGTACGAGGTCTAGGTGTAGATTGGTACAGATTACAGTACAGGTGCACGATTAAAAACTATCGTCGCGTCGATGGTACGCCTGCGATTAGCGAACGGCGAACGGCGAATACCGAATACCGAATACCGAATACCGAATACCGAATACAGAGTACGATTTTTTACGCGTAAGTCCAAGTACATGTTGTACTTGTAATTAAAGTATATTCGACGAGTGTCGAGTACCTACCTCTATATTTTAGGTACTTGTATCGTACGTTTTAATCGCGAGTAGTCGCGCGCTTGCACTCGTATTGCGATGTTACGTAGGTATCTACGGTACGGTACGGGACGTACAGATAGATACACAGGTAGATGGTAAACGGTAGATACATACCTACTAGGTATACGTTATGGTAGTCACAATGCTACGACTACCACTACCAGTATCAGTATCATCAGTATCGGAATATATGTACTGTCTATATGTATATAGCTACGCGGTACATACAATTAT
Source organism: Pseudococcus longispinus (assembly GCA_900064475.1). Taxonomy (NCBI): domain Eukaryota; kingdom Metazoa; phylum Arthropoda; class Insecta; order Hemiptera; family Pseudococcidae; genus Pseudococcus; species Pseudococcus longispinus. The sequence continues at coordinate 3,229 of FIZU01009195.1, forward strand.
ATACGTACCTATATACGTACGTTTAGCATTGAACCGACCTACCACGCTACAGGGTCGTTGCTGTGCGCGCCATCCGCCATCCGTCATCGTACACACGAGATATTCTTCGAATAAGATGCTTGTACTATAGGTATGTAGGTAATACATACCGAGTATGTAGCATTGGAAATCTTACAATATGTAGGTAGTTAGGTAATATTTGTAGGTACTCGTAGATGTAATCTACATTCCATGTCAGCTGAAAGTAGGTAGACCTGCTCGAGTGTGTAGACGCTAGGTGGTGCACCTTGTCACGCCGCACCGCAACACCGTATCTCCGGTGAGACCGGCTGGCGCCAGGCGCCATGCGTCAAGCCGGCGACACGCAGACAACGTAGCGTACAAGTACCTTACCTACGCTACGGTGCCGCACGACTACGTAGCTAAGTATATTCGAATAATACGGGCTCAAAATGGACGTTAGTACCCTTCAGTGTGCCCACCCAACTACCTACCTACCTACCTACCTACCTACCTACCTACCTACATACTACAGTCGTGTTGAAGGTAGGTACTTGTAGGCCGTGTACGAGTACGAGTACTTGCGCGCGATTACAGGTTTAGATTTGTATGTACGTAGGTGCACGTTTACAGTAAACGTACGAGTAGATGTAGGTAAGTATAGTACGAATACCGAGTACGTTTGTCGTTTACCTACAACAGAATACTCGTAGTCGTAGCTTACAAATACCTATTATGTAATTTCTCGTCTTTCTTCTTAATTTCTTCACACGTTCGCAGGTTTATTATACGCACGGTACGACCGTCCAGGCGTCCACCGTACTGTATCGCGACACGACTGTTTGCCATTGCTACCATACCATACCATACAAGTATACATCCATCCGGCGTACGGCGTACGCGTATTGTTGCTGGTTACTGCAGGTTGCTGATTGCGATGCGGTGCCCCGCGTCAATGGCACCTACCACCTACCTACCTACCTACCTACTTACCTACCTACCTACCTACCTACCTACCAAGACCTGTAGACCTACATTACATACTCGTTTGCCGTCTCGCAGCTGTCTGGTGCGGTACTCTCGCTTTCTGACGCACATGTACCTACGTCATACCAGTACGCGACGTAGACGTTCGTATGTTCGACTCTACGTCCCATCATGTTATTGTCGACCTCGAATCTTTGCGTCGCGGTCATCTCCATTTCGCAATGTTACGAATATTACCTAATCATCGGCCAATGGCAGTCGTCCAGTTGTAGGCCGTAGCTCCAACTACCGAATACGTTATTGTTACGTTAACGCGCACGTTTTAGCCGCGACCGCGACTGATGGATGCTGCGCTGCTGAGAGAAGCGAATCCGTCGGCCGACTGCCGGCGTTACGTACGTTAGCTAGGTACCAAATTCGAAATGATACGACAATTTGAAGCGATTTCGTATCGTTTCCTCTCCAAATGCGCGCAAGCTGGCGATGCCATTTTTCTCTACGCATCTGGTTGCAAATGAAGTACCTACAAAGCCGTCGCCGTCACTAGCCCGGAATACGGGTGTGACGTTAACGGCCGGCACCGGCACGCATTCGATCGTAGGTTTTGTTTTCTTTTTATCTCGGTTCGACTAATACTTTTATTAATTTATTGGTAGAAATATGTCGCGGCGCGGGCGCGATATCGCTCGCATTTAGATTCGAGTAAGGTCAAAAATACGTACGAGTACAGCAGTACACGTACAGTAGGTATCCAAGTACCTACCCACTCGAATTATCTAGGCGAGTACTTGATAGACACGCGCGTGTCTAACCTCAACTTAGATAGGTAAATAGGTACCTAGTTGAGTCGGTCGGTCGATCGGTCCTACTTATTGACATTCCTCATTCGCTAGCTATGCGGAACGCGCAACGCGCAAGCAATTAACAAGCAGCGAAACCATCTGGACTGGAATACGCGTACCGTACACCTATCTACCTACCTAACCTATTCGCTCTCGACGACTACGCGACGATTAGGTACGCGTCTGCTTAATAAGCTTACAGCCTGTAGATGCAAGATGCCAAGTGGATTGGGATAGTATCCAGCGGATTATCATTCGGGCTCGGGCGTAGCACAAGCAAGAGTAAGGGTGGTTGTCGTTTATGCAACGTCACCGCGCCGCACCTGATGGACGTTGCCTGACATTGCGGTCATGCAGCCTGGATAGCAGGACGGTTACGCGTCGTGTCCCTTCCCTTCTTTGCTTTTTTATCGGTCAAGGACTCGAGGTTGAAAGTTGCCGTTGCCGTTGCACTCGCCTCGGCGCGACGTAGCTGTAGCTATAGCTGTGCGCCAGCACCTAGGTACTTACGAATACGTACCTACGTTGGCTAAGAAACGTAAGGTGGGTAGGTACTACAATTACCGTGGCCGCATAGGTAACGGCGGGTCAAGTACGCGACAGCTAAACGCGAGTCGTTGTCCGCGTATCGTGTACCTCTACCTACCTATTGGTTGCTCGTTTGTAACCAAGGTAGCCACCTACCGGGTACCGAAAGCAACAATGACAGCAGCGCAGCGCCACGCCGCTACGGTCGAATGCTACAATCTTGAATACCTAATTTTAAGGTCGATGGTCAAACTTGATATCGAAGAGGCGCGGTGCGACGCGGCGAAGCGCGTCACCTTCGCTAATTTTTTCATACGTGCGTCGCTGTCTCGCTGTTATCGATAAGCCGACTGCATTTTCGGCGTTACTACGTTAGGTATTTGCAAGATAAGGCAGGCAGGGCGGATGGCCCAGACACACTTGGCCTAGTACCTACAAGTAGGCCTACGCGACTACGCGTCGTGCAGTCATACGAGTGCCGAGTGCCAAGTGCCAACTACCACTATACCCGTCCAACCATTTACGAACAGGCGCCTACGTCCGTCGTCCAGGTATACTCGTACGTAGGCACATACGAACGAGTAAATGACATATCCAACTTGGCTGCTGACGCGTACACGCACTTACTCGTACCTCCAATAGCTAGTAGGTACCTACATCTAGGTACTGGTGCGAGAGAAAGCGGAAACCAAATGAAAAGAAAGTAAAAGAAATACATTATTGTCTTTATACGTATAATATACATATGTATACGATATAGGTACGTAGGTACCTACGTAAATAATAGGTATAGGTATAGGTTATACTTGAAAGTTCGTAGGTACTGCACTGTAGGTACGAGTATATCTACATACAGGTATCGAATTACCGATGGTCCGATTAATTGCCGGCACCGGCGCGCCGCGCCGCGCTCATATTTCTAGTTCTAAACTACGACTTACGAGTAAATGTAACCGCCCGTGCCAACAACTGCTACGAGAGCAAGGTACGTATCATTGATCGGACAATCGGTAGCGGTAGGTACCATGGTGAACTGTAATGTATAGGCTATAGCTTATAGGTGTCGGTATAGGAACTATATCTAATGACTACCTACTATCTAGGTACCTATACAGTACACATACTTATACATACCATCTTATTAATAAGTTCTAGCTAGTACGAATATAAAAAGGTAGAAAAACGATAAAAAAACGATTGAAAAACCAAACGAAGACAAAAAAAAAAAAAAAAAAAAAAAAAAAATGGGGACACTCGCGGTTACTAGGTGGCTGTGGGAGGAGGGGGCGGTGGCGGAAGTGGTCGAAGTATGTATATTTGTAATTGACGGCGTACGTACTCGTATTCATCGGAATTTTTGTTACGACAGGTGAAAGAGTTGCTGATGTCGTTCGGACCGTTGAGAGCCTTTAACCTGGTCAAGGATACCGCTACTGGATTAAGTAAAGGTTACGCGTTTTGCGAATACACCGAACCGAAGGTTACCGATCAGGTTAGTTTTTGCATTTGCTTAGCAGTTACGTAGGGGAGCTAGGCCTATTTATTACGATTATCGAGCGCAGCGAGTGGCTGGTACGACTACGGTACCTACTACCTAGATACCTAAACCTGCACGGCAGATACACTCGTAACGATAGGTATCTAATAAAACGTAGGCTTACGTAACGTTCGATATGTAGGTAGGTAGTACCTCGGTAGTTGCACTTTGTCGCCATGTTCGTATTCGGACGGGTAAGGGTACTTATCGAATTACCGAAGCGATAGAAAGCGCAGTCTTCGACGGCAAAAATTTGATACTACGTAGATATTTTCAATTTCGTCGAGAGTTTCTTGACGCACGCTCGGGCGACCGAGAAGTAGTCGATAGCGAGGCGAATGAAATGACCAATCTTTCGTACGAATCGAAATCTAGCGCGCTTCGAATCCGGTGATATGCCGATTAGTTGGTTTGATTATCGAACGTTTTCGGGGCCTAAACGGGTGTTTAGTTGGATGGGTACCTGTGAAACTGAAAGTGTCTAATTGTAGTAGGTAGTTAGTTGCGTTCGAGTACTAGTATAACTGAATCGGCGAAAGTCGGCCAAGTTGAGTGAATGGCGTGGCGTGGCGTGGCGGAAAAGCGCAACGGTCGATGTCGAAAGTCGGCGTTCAATTAACCGGCTGGATACCCGGTTCTGGTACTGGTGCAGGCGTAGGTGTATGTGTACCCGAGCTCTGGCATCCCGTCAGCTCACGTCACGTCGATATTTTTCCACCAACTTGTCCCTGTCGGATCTGAGTTTGACCGCGTTTGATGTATTTTCCTTTGTATTACCTACCTACCTACCTACCTACCGTAGTTACGAAAATTAATTGAAAAAAAATTTTGTTTGCGATTTGAAAGGCGATAGCCGGTCTCAACGGTATACAATTGGGTGATAAGAAATTGATCGTTCAGCGTGCCAGCGTTGGCGCGAAAAACGCTACGCCCGGTCAGCAAGTACCCGTTACTATTCAAGTACCCGGTTTAACGATGGTCGGAACGTCGGGACCGCCTACCGAAGTAAGCGTTGTTTATTCGCCGGTACCCGGTACGTTGGCGTTGGCGTATCTAACGCGTGTATTGCGCTGCTCGTTTGTGCTAGGTGTTGTGTTTGTTGAATATGGTCACCAACGACGAGCTGAAAGACGAAGAAGAGTACGAAGATATTTGCGAAGACATTCGAGAAGAATGTAATAAGTACGGCGTCGTTCGTTCGCTAGAAATTCCTCGTCCTATCGACGGAGTCGATGTTCCGGGATGCGGCAAGGTAACCACACGCGCGCGCGCTCACTCGCTCGCTCGCTCGTACCAACCGCAGGTGGTTGGTACCAGCAGCTATTTTACGATTTACATACCAACGGTTTTTCCTCGTCGCAGGTATTCATCGAATTCAACTCGATTGTCGATTGTCAAAAAGCGCAACAAGCGTTGGCCGGTCGAAAATTCAACAGTCGAGTCGTGTTGACGTCGTATTTTGATCCGGATAAATATCATAGAAGAGAATTTTAGGTAACGTCCCCGCGCGAGGCCATCATCGGCACCATGGTCGACGAATTCTTCGTAATGTATTGCGCGTGTGTGCGTGTATGTGTGTGTATGCGTGTAATCATCTCTCGACTATTATTATTTATTATTATTACGATTACGATTACGATTATTATTATCATCATCACTACTTTTTAGAACAGTTTTATATAAGTACAATACCTAAAATACATGTAAAAGTGAAGAGCTACGCGCGTTCGCGTCTATCTTTTAATACGGGTACCTACGTGCACTTTACGAGTAGGAGTAGTCGAGTTATGGACATCGGACGCGATACCTGGCTGATATTACGTTATCGCAGGTAAGTAGATGGTTACTTAGGTTGGTCTAACGTAAAGTTTCCCAAGTGAAAATTGTACGTGGCTAATGGGTGCGGGCGCGTTAACTACGCAAGTTTATACGTAACGCCAGCCCGGCGCGTCGAGATACGAGTACGTAGGTAGGTAGGTAGGTAGGTAGGTAGGTAGGTAGGTACTACGAGTAAGTACTTTGGAACGATAAAAAAATTTTACCCACTCGAGCCATTTCTTTTCAACTTTTATTGCGTTAACAAGTCCGGTCCAATTTAAATACAAACAAACGAACGACGCGATGTTTCACTTATCAGGCGCAGGCCACAATGGTCATGGCCTCCGGTATGCGCGGTTATCTACTCGCACGTTGCGTCGCGTTCAACGGGCGGCTACGATGGCCCACGCCCGAACCCGGACCGTTGTATTGTGCGCGCAGTACGCGTACGCGTTCGAATCAAATAGGAGGCGAGTACGAAACGTGGAAACTCGATGACTCGTCAATCGTCCATTTTGCGGCCGGCTGCGCGATCGTACTCGCCCGGGCCCCGGGCCCTGGGCCCTGGTAGTCGTAGCGGTATTCGAGATTCCGCCACATACGCCAACTGAGGGTACGAAGACGTCCCGCAGACTGGACGTAGGCATTACTCGATTTCGAACGTGAAATCCTCTTCGGGTGACGACGATGCGCAGCCGTCTGTCGGCTCGCCGAGCCGCGCCGATGGCGGCGGTTTTAAACGCAATAGATCGGCGTCTATATCGACGGTGGCGGCGGCGGCGGCGGCAGCGGCAGCGGCCACGTTATCTTTTTGGAGATTTTGATACGACAAGGCGGCCCAGTTGACGGCCGGCAACAGGTGCGCCGAATTGAAATTCACCCAATCCGTTTCCAAATTTAAACTCGTAGTATCGTGAGGATGCGAATGCGTTTGCGTTCGAGACGAAGACAAAGAATCGGCCGCGTATGCGGTGGCGGCAACGGCAGCCGAATTACGACGCATATCTGAAGGACAGAGGCCAAAAAATGAATAAAAGAACGCGCGAGTACCTACGAGTACCGCGTAGGTAGAGGTGCCTAGTGCCTGCGTCAGCTTGGCGTATCGTGTTGTACGTAGATTCGTTTTACGCGTACCTACCTGCTGAATTAGCGGTGGCGGGTGCTGCAGCGTAAGCGTTGGACGACGACGACGACGGTGACGCCGACAGCGGCTCTTCGAGTTGATCGATTTTCGCCGCGAGAGCGGTGGCCGCTGCTGCGATCGCCGCTCTAGCCGTCGGTTGATCGTTGTCGCTTTTGTTATCGTCTTTTTTACTTTTACACTGTTTTCTCCATTTTGCTCGTCGATTTTGAAACCAAACCTATCAACAACAAACACATCCCCACCCGGCTAGGTCTAGACACCCGATCGAATAGATAGATTCCGCCTATAGGCATACGCGTACCTCTCGAGATAGCGCTAATCGATAGAATAGAATAGAATAGAATAGGTGTACGTACGCGTACGCGTACGCGTACGTGGAAAAGGGAAACGCGGGATTCCAATTTCGAAACTACGAGTAGCGACTCTTCGTATTTTTCAATTTCTATTTTAGGCGAGTTGATTTCTGTCGCGTCGCTTAAAAGTACGAGTATTTGTCGATGATAGGTACCCCCGCGTCTTATCTTATTCGTATGTCTAGACTTTTCTCGGCAGTTTTAGGTAGGTATCTACGTAGGTACTTACCTACCGGTGTAGATGCGTTGTCGAATTCGAATTACCTATCTACTTACGGCCCTACAAATTTTGACGACGGAAAAGCAATTTATAGGTAGAGGTATTAAAATTGCCGTTTGCTACCCAAGAGGTTGCGGTACGAGTGTACCTATCTACTACATTAACATACGCGTATGCCGGCCGTATACGTATAATATACGGTATTCTTACTAGGCGCGTACGATAAACACGTAAGTAGGCGGGTACGCACTTGCACTCGAGCTTCGGTTAAATCTATGCGTAAAGCTAGTTCTTCGCGAAAAAATACGTCCGGATAGTGAGTCTTTTGAAATGCTTTCTCTAATTCTTCGAGTTGAAAATTTGTGAATGTCGTTCTGAAATACGTATTTTTACTTCCTTATTATTTAGGTAGGTAGGTAGGTAGGTAGGTAGGTAGGTACCCCTGAAAACGCCGGCGGCTACCTTTCGTATAATGTAAAAGGTGCGCGGGCGGATATTTGCCAATTGCTAGCTAGTTAGGTATTACCTGTAACGACGTTGTTTTCGTTTGCCATTTTGTACGAATGAACTTTCGATGAAATTCGTATTCTCACTGTCCAAATTCACGTCGCATAAATTGTCGACCAAGTCTATAACGTTGAAATATAGCATATTACGTAGATTTTAAGAAATTTTTACCTCACCCTAGGGAAAGGAAAATAACAATTCAGCGGGCGGGAAAAATGCGAATCGTTATTTTCCCATCCTAGGGAGGGAAAATAATAGGTATAACAACGTAAAAGTAGCGTTCCCACTCGTTTAGTGAGTATGTAACGCGGTGTTTTCATAGCATGTACGATGAAAAAATTACAACGCACGTTGGTGCAACTTGTAAGTTAGGCTATAGGTACTCGTGTACTTTGATTAGCGCGTAGGTAAGAGGTACCTCTAGGAATAGAGTCGATCTACCAACGGGTACTAGGTAATTAGTGAATTGCTACCAAGTATCCGAGAAGAGATGTTCGTTGAAAAGTTGTGAAAAGAAAAGTTGGCCAGTGAAAATACGTGATTTTCTTCGTTTTTTTCTGGTATCTATTCGGTGGTACGTTATTTTTTTTGTTAGTTTTCTTCAACTTTTTTAAGAAATGTGTATTAATTTCATAAAAATTTCATAAAACAAAAATGCTCGACATTATTATTTAGTTTTTAGAGCATCGTGGTGAAGCTCTCGATGCGAGCTCACGTTCCTCACTTTTCATAAACTTTTCACTTTTCTTTTCACGAAAATTACTTTTCCGAAAAGTGATTTTGGTGAAAAGAAAAGCGAAAAGTGCGAAAGAAAAGTGTTGAAAAGTGAGGAAAAGTTTGAATACTAGTCGGGAAAGGGCCTTGTCAAGAACTTCACAAAGATGCCCTCGAAAACGAAAAATGTATGTAGATAGTCCTGGGTTGGTTGGTTGGTTGGTTGGTTGGTTGGTTGGTTGGTTGGTTGGTTGATTGATTGATTGATTGATTGATTGATTGTTTGATTGATTGATTGATTGATTGATTGATTGATTGATTGATTGTTTGATTGATTGATTGATTGATTGATTGATTGATTGATTGGTAGGTAGGTAGGTAGGTAGGTAGGTAGGTAGGTAGGTAGGTAGGTAG
>FIZU01009196.1:0-56400 GCA_900064475.1 Pseudococcus longispinus
TTTTCCCCCATGGCCCCCCCCCCCCCCCAATCACTACCCTATTAACTCTTTCATTTCTACTTCATTACACAATCAAAGAAACAAAAAAGATATCTAATAGTAAATTTACTATTATTTATGAAAAAAAATTCAAATTTCATTGGTTAAAATTAATCATAAAGCTCACTTCGTCCTACAAATAATTATCAAAATTCGGGGTATCAAGATAAGAATCGATTTCAAGGTCTTCAAAGTATTTTAAAAACTTTCTTGATGAACGAATTTTCTTTAAATTTGCTCGTAACCATCGAACTGCGACCTTTTTCGTATTTATTAGGAAAAAACAGAAGCCTTATGTAATAAAACACAAGAAAAATAAAATATTCTCTCGATCGAAGTAAAAATTTGATGAAAAATCAATGAAATGGAAATAATACGGTCACAAAATAAATACGAAACTAACCGAAGGAAATGTTAGAAGTTAAAAATTGACTTGGGATAAAACTTGGCGAAATTTTTGTTAAATGGAACACATTGGAAATTAAAATGAAGCATTAAATATTTGTCGATTATCAAAACTTCGAACTGTTAAATTTTTTGACCATATCGAGGTCGATGAACTTTCACGAAAAATCTAGATACATTTTAAATTAGTTGCCATTTTCAAAAAAAAAATTGTAAATTTTTTGATAGTCTCAAGTTTTAGGTAAGTAAGTATAAAATGTCATAATTTTTCAGTGATGCTTTCTCTCTTCTGCCTCCAAACTGCATTATTATGGCAAATTTTACGATTGAACTGGAATTGAAAACAAATTAAACAAAATCAAATCATAATAATAAATTCGAATTTCACGAATTAATATTCAAAATGATAAATGAATCTCGCAATAAAATTTTCATAAATTAAAAATTTTCTCGATAATAAATTTTTACGATCAACTCAAGCACTAAAAATCCAAAACTAGAAAATTTTCTCTACATACAACCTCATCCTTGAAAAAATTAAAAATTCTAATAAATCGACTAATTAATTTTTTTCCAAGCAAATCTACATACAAAATTGTAAATCCCACGAACTTACTTTTCCATAACCTCGGTTTAGCCTGTTTCCGTCTAGACATGACTTATACTACAACAAAAACAAATGAAAAAAAAATTCACATCGAGTACTCGGTACAAAGCAGTTTTCGTAACGATTACAACTTGAAACACTTGTTGAATTTTCCGAATTAATTTTTTTGAAAATTTTTACGCAGAAATACGAAAGCACGTTTGGATTCGCGATTGTTAAATATATCACTGACCGGCGTTTCCGTTTCCAGACTGAAACTGTTCTGTTTCCTTCCGTCTTGTCGAATAGGGGTGAGAAAGGGTGGCTTTTTCACAACGTGAAAGGAGGAGCTTCGTGAAAGGTTATCAGCAAATATGCTCTGCGGGCGTTTTTACTCTTTATAATAGGTGCAATTTTGCGCTATCAGTGTTGCATAATTGTTTTAAAATTGTTATGTAGAGTAAAGCTATGTGGGATGATTGTTTTTGGGTTATTGTAGATATAGGGTGCTTTTGGGAGTGTTTCGTTTTCACGCCGATTAAGTCGAAGTGGTTGGACTTCCGAGTGTACTTGAATGCCGAAGTGGAATGAAGTTTTGTGTTGATAATTATGAAGAACTGAATAAAAACTGAAGGAAATAGGAAAAAAAGATAACTATGAAAATTATATTATTTTCTCATTTTTTGCCTCGAAATATTTTTCATAGTAAAAATATTTTAAAAGTTACTATGCAAGAGTGTGTATTTAAACGATTAATATTAATAGGTATTTGAGGTTCAATGATGAACAAGTTGATTGTTGAATGGTTGAAGAGAAAATTTCAATTGGATTGTAAATAGAAAATAAATTCATTTTTTAAATCGTTAGCTATTTAGATCTATAATATTTCAATTTTTTTCACCAATTTTAACGTTTTTAATTTTAAGAATGTTCAGATAAAAATTCACTGCGCACAAATTATTCACTAATATAAATTTCAAACTTATTTTTGAGCAAATAAAAATTCTTCATTGTATTTTGTATCTTACCTTCTTTTAACTAATTCCTTTTTTCAAAAATTTGATTAATAAATTGACAGTTTCAAAATTTAAAGGTCCAGGCAAAACACAAATGATGAAATAACTGAAATTAATTTTACAACACAGAAAACATCATTAATGCCATGTCGTGCATATGCCATTAACGTTGTTTTCAATAAAAATCAAACTGGATTTCTTGATGAACGCAGAAAAGTGATAAAAATGCATTCTATGTTGCCTACTTTGAAATTTGAAGGGACAAAAGTTTTGAAAACATCGTGAGAGGATTGAACTTTATAATAATATGGAGAATCTGGATTTCTAGAATATGCATGGAAATTTTTAATGGCAAGATTGTCTATGTTTGAAATTTTGAAGGATTGATATGTGAATGGAAAAATAGTGGATTGTATTCTAATCCCCCCCCCCCGCTAAAACTGTGGATTATGTTCTAAATACTTGAAAAATTATAAAATGAATTGACTGATTGTAAGTATAGAATGAAAATTTTTGACATTAGGGTTTTGCACACGTCAATTTTACAATTTACCTAATAATTCTGTTTCAAATTCAAGATAAGTCTTTAGAGGTAGAGGTGGAGGAGGGGTACAAAATTTTTAGTCGACTAATTTTCAGAATAATTCAGTCATTGAACCCTAAATAATCCTTTGAAGAGGATAAATTTTCAGTTGAATTGAATAAGGTGAGGGGGGAGGTTAACGAAACGGAAAATGTAGGAAATTCAAATATAAACTTTGAAATACATACAAATTTTAAAGGTTTTCAATTTCTATTCATAAATTTCAATTTTTGAAACTCAAAACGAACTTCCAAAAGAAAGTGGGGGGGGGGGGGTCAAAATTTTCTAATTTTCTAAATGAATCTCAAAATATAGCATTTTGAGGACGTTGAACGTTGTCAGTAATACAAATCAGTTTTATGGGCGGGGGGCTCTCATTTTTATTCATGGGGGGAGGGGGGGTGTGTCACTTCAGATTCGAAGACTGCAATGTAAAAAAAGGTCGAAAAATGACTAAAAAAAACAAGCCTACGAAATTCTCCATTCCTACTTTTTGAAATTTTTTTCCCCCGATAATTAGGCACCAAAAAAGACAAAGATAATGAAATGTAAAATTGTTTTTCATATGAAGAGATAAAATAAACCAGGCTCCGATCGACACATTCTCCAATATTAGTTCAAGTAAATCACCTTTACAAACATTATGTCACATTTTCCGCTATTTTTCACGTATTCCGCGCATATTTAAGACTAATATTTTCCAGGCGTGTCAATTTGTAACGTGCAAGCAATTATTTTAACGGCTCATTTCAACACGTTTAAATCGTATTTGAGACTTTCGAAATCATTCAATGTCAGCGACCTAAGTGTATTTAAAGAATTTATACACATATTCTGTAGTACATACAATTGTTTTAGTTTATTTGCTAGATCAATTCAAAATTTTCAATTTCAAAATGTATAGTACCAAGAGCCTTCAACTTGGATATGCTGTTTTGTATTCATGCTCCATAATCTTTATGTACTTAGATTTAGTAGACTAAAAAGTTGAAGGAGTGAAAAAATATCTATATAGGTATTTTTTTAATCTAATCACTTCGAGCATAACATCATCGTGTATAGTTACAATGTATAACACTCGTTCTTTTCCGCGATGTTTTACATCACATGGTTCGCATTTAATTGTAATGAATATATTTTTTTACTTAAATTAAAATTAGACACGGTATTTCATGCGTGTTCGTTTTATACAAGCCAGAAAATGCGTAAATACGAAATGGAATCTTCACACCTCGACGTGTGATGATTTAATTCGATTTTTAAGCCGAAATTTTTTTTTCATCTCGAAATAAATCGTAATAAAATGAAAAAAATCACCATTAAAGGACATTGTATGTACTCGTATAGTTTGCAAACAATCCAGTAACCTCTTCGCTACCCCTTCACTTTACCATTGTAAACTGTAGCGCTTTGGTAACCATTGGTCATGAATGGTCAGAAGCTAGCTCACTAACAACTGGTTACGATAGTGATCAAGTTCGTAGTTCGCTTGGCGCATCGTTTATCTCGCACGTTTTTTTTCGCACATTTTTTTTATTATCAAGTGCGTTGAATTTTTAAAAGGCGTTTTTTTTTATTAAATATGAAAAATTACGAGTTGAAGCGAACGTGTCGAATGAATTTTGAATATAGTTTGTGATCTTATGGGCATGGAGGTGCGATACGTGAAATGCATTTATACTTGACTAAATTTTCGTGTATTTTTTTATATGTTTTATTATTATTATGTGGGATTAGTAGAAATGAGCAGTTTAACGACGATTTTACATTTAAGGTAAGATTTTCAAGATTTTATTTATCTATTGTTATTATTATCATCTTTTTGAGTGTACAAAAATGAACGTAGTTTTAAATACGAATGAAAATTTGCATATTTTCGAAAAAAATGAAGGTTGAATTTTTTGCTACATCGATAGACCGGGTAAGGATAAATTTAGGTACCTTTAATCTATTTACATGAAAAACATGATGTATACCTAAGTAACTTTGCTACCTAACTTTAGGCTAATCATAAATAAAACACTCGAATCAGAACACTCACACAAAAGGAACATATAAAAAAATGAAAAAATATAAACTTTGCAAATAATGAAATGATTTTTCAATTTTTAGCAAAGGTCTGGCCGAATTAATATGTGAAATCGGCGCCAGCTTCCTTTTTTTTCTAAATCCTTCAGGTGACGTCCTCCGACGTAAAAAATTTTTGAATAAGTTTCTGTTTTCTTCTACATCCCTTTTCCTTTCTTCTCTTATGTCTCTTTTATTGTATTAATTCCAGGAATTTTTCATTTCAGTCAAAATAAAAGAGAATTTTGATTCTTGAACACAAAATAATATATGTCGTAGTGACGCATTTTACCATTTGTTTTTCAATTTTGATTCACTCTTTAATGTTTATCCTCAGTTTACGTTTTCAAACGTGTAAAATACCATGAAAATGAAGACCAACCACTCTCGCATTATTATTTAAAAATTTGCATTTTCTTGCAAAATTTTCCTGAATATTTTCTTTAATTGATTTCTTTGATTCAAGAGCTGAAAATTGCGAAAAACGTAGAGAACAATCGTTATTTCAACTTTTTTTGTCACGAAAAATAAAAATCAACTTTTAGAAGAAAACTGAACAAAAAATTGATATTCAGTTCCCTGCACACCATTCAGTCCGATTTATTCGATAATTTATCGTTATTTTAGAAGTAAAAGAAGCCAAGACTCATTAATTCACCTTTAATTAGAGTTGATCAGAAAAAATCAAATTATACCTATTTGAATACAGAGAATATACTTAAAAAATTGTAATAATTAATATTGCAGAGGGAAAAATTTTTAATGTACAGAAATCATTAGGTACATTTCTGTTCATGAAATTTGTTTCAAAGCAAAAACTTCGAATTTTCAACAAATAGAACTTTTTTTCACAAAACCAAAAAACAGGTTAAATTGAGAAAACGAATGCTCACAAATAAAAACTCATTTCGTGCAAAAACAACCCAGAAAAAATTATTAAGAAATTTGAAAAACTAAAATTTCCAACTACTAAACCTCAAAATTCTCAATTTTAATTGAAATATATTTATTTTTGGTAATATTTCTAATTCAAAAGCAATTTCTTGATCTTTTTGCATACAGGGTTCTACCGGAATTTTTTTTCAAAAATCACTACTTTTCATAAAATTTTCAGAATACCACACCTACAAAAATGACATAAAATTGTTCAATAATGGACAAAACTTCGTGATTTTTTGATTTTTTCACTACTTTATTGAAATTTTGACATATTCACTACTTTTTCACTTCATTCACTACCTTTTTAGCCAATTTTTTTTTCAGATCACTATACGTTTTCACTACTTTCGCTATCTAGTAGGCACTCTGGTATATTTCCATGGAAAAATTATTCAAAATGTTATGAAACTTTATCTTAAAAATCGTCAAAATGAGATATACAAGTAAGTCGTCTCAAATGGGCTTAAATTTTAAAAGAATGTATAATGTTCGTAGAATTTGAATTATCGTAGGACATATTGATATTTTTATGAGAACCGTTATCAATTTTGTAAAAGTGGTTCAAAATTGTGAACATTTTTTAAACTTTAATTTGAAAAAAATCTAAATAATCAGAGTTCTTATAAGGAGAGGAGCGAGTTCATTTTTGTTGTATCAGTATTAAAATCACTTGAAATATTTTCCTATTTTATGGGGGGGGGGGGGTCCAAGGTTTAGCACGAATTTTCGTTTTCAATTTCTATACGAATCTTGAATAAATAATAATCACATGAAATTAATGAAATAATCTTGTTTCGATTTTCGATTCAATAAGTATTTTATTGAACAATTTTCATATTTTTCTAAAAAAAATTATTTATTTTAAAAAAGTTCTCCACTTTCACCCTCATTCTCGTAACTTAAGATGTTATTTTATAACCTCTAAGAGCAACAAATTACCCCCTCCCTCTCCCAGCTATACTCTGTTTTCCATGTGATGCTTAATATT
This sequence comes from Pseudococcus longispinus, assembly GCA_900064475.1. Lineage (NCBI taxonomy): Eukaryota > Metazoa > Arthropoda > Insecta > Hemiptera > Pseudococcidae > Pseudococcus > Pseudococcus longispinus. The sequence goes on from FIZU01009196.1 coordinate 6,624, forward strand.
GGGTCGATTCCTTCAAATAATTAAGGCTCCATAGTTTGTATTCTTTAAAAAATGAGTAAATTGGGAAGTGAGACATTGAAGATATTTTCTCGGTACTTTGGATGATCAAAAATCCAGTATAAATATGAATTTTGGCAATTGAAATATTATTTTAGGTCCTAAAAAATATTTTGCAAAGCATTTGAAACGTTTTGTTCAATAGCTAACTCAAATATGTATTTACCTTGAAAGACAATATTGGAGATTTATACATTTTGGAAAATTTAGTCTTCAAAGACAAGCTACACTTTCAAGTAACTAATCAGATTAATGATTGGTAATCATTTTTGGGATAATTTATTAGAAAGATGGCTTGGGTTTTGAACCAAATTAGCATCACTGAATAAGTGAAGTCCAAAAATGTTTGAATTTCATTTTTTTGCAACTTTGAAACAAAAAAAATGCATTTTGAACGAAAAATTGCAAAAAAGTAGCCTACCTAATTTTCCAAAATTAGTAAACTCATCTTCTAAAAACTGTCAAGCAGTAACTGCGTCAGAAAAGCTGATTTTCTACATCGACGTCACAAAATTTGACTAGAAAAAAATCCAATTTTGGAATGCTGTTACCTATCAAAAGTAAATGTGTAGTTAAATAGGCATTGCAAAAGTTTTGAATCTAATTTTGCGAAGTATTTATTTTTCAATTCACGAAATGAATACAATCGTGATGAAATTTTGAAATTTTCCATCACGTATATCTTGAAAACCGGTTCATAAAAAAGAAAATTGTACATGAACTTTTATGTGTGCCTTTTTAAGTACTATCAAAAAGTTTTTACATATTTCACGAAACTGCTTTATTTCAGATGTTAGAGAGTTTTGAAAATTTCTATCGCGAATAATTCGGGAACTGGTTTACCGATTTTTCTCTAAATTTATAAGGTTACTCCTAGTAGTAGTGAACCTCTCATAAAAATTTCAGTTCACTTCATCAATTATTACGAGAGTTATCGTATTGACAAAATTTTGATAAAGAAATTCTGTGGAATCGTCGGGTCAAAAATAGCTCAAAAATCATCTAAAAATGAAGTATTTGATTACGATTCTCTGAAATATTAGTAATTGATGTTTTGTCTGTTTGTGGGGTGGGGGGGGGGGAGAAAATCACGAATTTTGACTGTATAAGTCACAGAAAAAATTCTATGCCTATTCTCTGAAAATTCCTAGCCTACTATTCCAAGTCATTCGGATCAAAATCTCTAACTTAGCTGATCTTCGATTTTCGAAAATCAGCTAAATAGGTAAAATTCTGCACACAAGCTCGAAATAAATCCACCAACCGACGACTTTCAAACACTACGAAACCATATCCAAAACTCGAATTAAACTAGATCAAAAAATTCAACTCGTTGAATGATTCCGGAAATCGATATCCGTTCACAATGGCGAAATTTTTCAACAGCGTGGTATAAAATACATGAAACATGGACGATATCCTTGCATAAGAAATTCACCAAGCTCTAGCCTCCTCTTTATCAGTTTGAAAGAGCAATAAACTAAATTGGTTCGATAAAATATGCCATTGGTATAATTCATTCCACTAGACAGATAAATTTAATTGACGTAAAATACGGTCAATTTACTTCATACGAGTTTCAATAGGTAATCTCATCGAGAAACAAAGATGAATACTATATAATGTATAGAGTCAAAATTCGCAGAAATTATAAAAAACATACCGCTACGATCAAGATATCATAATTTACATCCAGAATGGGCCAAAAAAATTACCGAATCGGTTATTTGATCAAATGTCAATACATCAAAGATCATTGTTTTTACGCAGACACTGTGAAGAAAAGAAGGTAAAACGGCACATTTTGAGGGTCGCACCTGCACCGGTGTAACCTTCGCAGGCGCTAAAATCTGATAATGAAATTTTCCAAAGCAGATACTCAAGTATCCGTTGCAATTGGGCAAAAAAAAAATACATAAAATCATCATCACTGTTGAATTGTTCGCGTCAACTTTCACTAATTTCTAATTGTCAATTAAGCAGACGCGTAGACGAAGATGAACTCCTTGAATGAAATTTTTTCAAGTACTAATCCGCAGCGCGGTAAACACAGCACCGGTTGAAACGCTAAGGTCAGACATCTTAGGTATATACCGATTAATAGGTCTTTAGTTATGAAGAACGTACCGTATTTTTCCTTTTTCACGGTACAATGACTCTTGAAAGAAAAAACACCATTCTTATCGTTAGGGTCATTCTGTTCGATGTGTATATAACTAGGTAGTTACGAGTCGATGTAGGGAAGCCGAATATTTATCTTGTTTTTCTGATGCAGAAGGTTCTCTTGGCGGTGAACGGAAATTGATCATTTGAGAGGGTCAGGCGATATGTGCTTTTAATTACTTATATGTGTATTAATATGGTCCTACGTAGTCGTCAAAATACATAGATGAAGTAGATGCCTGGCTACACCTAGATATTCTACGAACATACTCGTTCTAAATGAGGTTACATTGGTGAAAAGTTATTTGTGTACGACGTCGACATCTCTTCGTTATACCGAAGATAAAATTAAAAGGAAATAGCTCGAATTTAGACAACTGTTTGTCCGGTGAAAATGTACCTCATTGTAATGACTTTCTTCGGTGCAAAACGAAACATCGCAGAAACCCAGGTTACCAACGTTAATAAGATTTTCACATCGAATCTCTCGTAATTCATTGATCTACTTCCTTTACCAAGAATAGAAAAATTTCCAAAATGGTTTCAATACTCGAAGAATTGAAATTTTTAATTTAAGATGACGATAATTCGTGACCTGCATTTTCCATACGTCTTCGTTTTTTTTTGCCGTATGACGATGATATTGCATTTTTTTCATCCATTCATAAACTAGTTCATTTCTATCAGATTCTTGACTAACGTGTAAATTGGTAGATTTAAGCACAGTTTGGTGTATATGGATTATATTTATGTATTCGCACATTGTACCTAGTGAGGTCGGAGTTCGCACAATTTGATGTATGCAAAAAGTCGGTCATTAACTCGAGCCAGACTCTATTATGTAAAAATAATTACGAATGGAATATTGTACGTATGTATCTCGTAACCAACACATGTTTGCTTATCAATTCATCTAACATCGGAACTGTTTTTTCTAATGACATCGTAATAAGCCTTGTTTTTTTTCCAATTTCCATAGGTGACCGATTCTCACATACATGTCACATTAACTCCAGCAGAATGGAAATCTATAGCTGGAACGAATGCTATTTCAGGTTCGTATCGTCTCATATCCAATTCAATTTCCAATTACCATTAAGATACGAATAAAACATAGGTATTGTGGTATTACATACGAAGAACTACTCGTAAACGTATATTAATTTTTCTCATATAAGTTAATAAATACGTTTTAAAAGATTAAAACCGATTAAACATCAGAAAAGTACTGGACCTTATAGCCAGGATTCATTATCAGAATCTGTAGTGCGTGAATTGGTTTTCTTTTTCCTCATTCGCGTAATTCGCACAGCTCATATACGAGTAGGTAGTTCGAGAGTGTAATACTATTACGGTGTTATCAGTAACGTTATCAGTTACACATGCATCTTCCTGATTTGACATTTGAATTTCATATGAAGTGCATTTCGAGTAGGTACTAGGGTATATAATACTAATGAATTAAGTAATTTCATCGTGTACTTTCACTTTCCATCGTATCTGTAATTCATTTTTGTAATAAGAAAGTATAATCTTTGGAATTAATCCGCAATTTGAGTAGGTATAATTTTCTTGATCAATGGTTTAAATATCGATGACAGGTACAGTTATGTTTTATGATGGTTTATGGAAAGTATTTTTCTTCGGTGTTTGTTTCTTGAGGAAACGGAAATTTCCACTTTTGGCTATATTAATGGTACCTGAGCTTTTTCTATCCAAAAGCCACACCCTCATTTCTATTCAGGTGTCGAAAATGTTCAAATTTCCAAGATCTGTCATTTTTTCTTATAATTTGACCATATTTCAACCAATTTTTACGTTGCGAGTAGGTATTTTTGAAAATTTTCACGATATTTCAACAATAATTTTCGTTTCTTTGCAAACAATTTTTTTGTTGTTTCCAGTCTAGACCAGACCAAACGGGGGAGGGAAGAGAACAGGGTTCTGAAACGAAACTTTTTATCGTTATTTTGTTATTCCATTTTGTGTTTTCGGTCAGTTTCGCTTTATTAATTTATTTTTTGTTACGTAAACCGAAATTATTCCGTTATTACAGACTGCAGTCCTACTCATGTGGGTATTCTAAATACTATAAATTTGGTCCAAAATTCAATTCTGTAATTAAATTTCAATATTCATGCTGGAATAACAAACAAATGAAACTTTTTTTAAGGCAAAAAAGCAAAATTTCGAAATTTTAGGTGCGACTGTAAAATTTTTTCACTTTTTTATGTTTATTTCAAGTTTTAAAAAAAGAATTCATTTATTTTTTTCGATTTGTCGTCTCCAAAAGTTCAACTTTTCGTTTTGTTTTTCGTTCATTTCAAGTTTCGTTATTTTGTTAATTCATTTCATTACATATTTCGCAACCCTGAAAGAGAAATTGCTTTTTAATTGGAAAAATTGAGTTCGAGTCGAAACGTTTGAAGGAGTAAGTAATAGTCCTTTTCCTCATAAAATTTGCGTTGCTCAAAATAACCTTAAAATTGCTCAAAAAACCCTCTAAAATTGTTCAAAATATCGTAAAAAATTCATAAAATTAAAAAAATTAAAAACATCAAAAAAATTGCATCAAAAGTTTTTGAAAATGAAATAAAATTGTGTGAAATTCGAAAAAAATTGTTGAATATAAATATTAATGCAAATTGTTCAAAAATAACGCAAAATTTATGGAATTTCTATCATTAAAATTGTGTAAATTTTTGCAAAAGTTACTTGAAATATCATTAAAATGTAAGGAAAATCACCCAACGTTTACAAAAATTGACTAAAAAAAGTAAATAAACCAATTTTTTTTTATTTAAACCGATTTCCCCCTATTCTGAGTAATTTTGATTTTCAAGGATTTTGTTCATTTTTTTTACCAATATTTGAACGATTTTTAAAGTAATTTTGAAAATTTGTGGGATTTTTCAAACAATTTTAACGATAATTTAACAATTTTAATCACAATTTAAATATTAATGTTTAAAATGTTGGCATAGCTGCAAAGTTTCATAAAAGTCGTTTAAAATGACAAAAAAGTTTGATGAAATCGCACAACTAGTCCCCAATGTTTAAAATTCGAGAAAAAGTGTAAAAGTTTCAATCAAAGTTTTCTGGAATTACAAATAGAATTGAATAGTTTAAAATGATGTTAAAATCGCACAAAATATTACAAAAATCCATAAAGTTTGAAACTTCTAAATGAAGTTGATGAAAATTACTAAAAGTTTATAAAATTACTTGAAAAGTTGAAATATCGCAACATTCTAAAAAAGGAAATGAAAATTGTTCAACATGTAAGAAAAATTGAAAAAGTCTCTTGTAAAATTTTGTTAAAATAATTTAAAAATCATGATGCCGTTCAAAATAATCCTACAATTGTTGTAAAAACGGTAATAAATTCTCCATATTTTTAAAAACAAAATTTTGAAATTATCATAAAATTTGTATAAAAGTACTCAAAAAATTCCTTCAAATCTCTCAAAGGTTTCTGAAACTGAAATGAAAATTGTGTAAGATTCGAGAATAATCGTTGAATTTCAATGCAAATAGGCAGTTTAAAATTGGCGTGAAAATTTAATAAAGTATCATTAAAGAAAATTTTTGCAAAATTTATTTGAAATATGAAAATGTAAGTATGAGCAAAATTCAATTTTAACGAAAATTGACTAAAAATATATGGAGACATTTTCGAGACATGAAACATATTTTTATAAGATTTCAATAGTTTTTCAATGATTTTGGTCAATTATTATCAACATTTGAATGATTTTTATAGCTACCGGGTGCCCGAGAATATCTGACACCCCTCTTGCTTTTCAATTTCATTTTTTTTGTGTGTGTGAAATAACATGTCAAGTAAAATGTAGGCCTAAATTAAGTTCATTTTAATGACTTTTTTGAAAACAATGAAACAAAAGTACCTATTACATTTTACCTGACATGTTGTTTCCGTAAAAAAATGAAATTGAAAAACAAAGGGATGTCAGATATTTTTGGACGTCCGGTATTTTGAAATTTTTTATAACATTTAAATTTTTTTTTGAAAGTTTATAATTTTTTTCATAATTTTAACCATGCTTACAACATTTAAAACAAATGTATGAGCAATTTTGATCATTTTAAGAACGAGAAAACAAGCCAAATTTCAAATAATTTTGATTATTTTAACGAAAATATTAATACTTTTTGTACTTTTTCAAGTATTACGTTATTTTATACAATAATTTTAATATTTTGCTGCCTTTTACAACCTCAAACAACTTTTTTTCTATCAAACTACCAATTACTTTAGCATTTCAATCGACTGCAAAGAAATGTTTAATAATCTTTTGGATTTTTTTAACGATTTGTATACAATTCTATCAATCTTCACTTCATTCGAACCATTTTGCAAACACTTCAAGCAACCTAAACGATGACGAAATACCTGTCATCGAATTATGGCTCTTCCACCATCAAAAAATTAATATTTAATAAAACAATACCCAACACGTAATAAACGTTAATTTTATCCTCAACCTCGCGAAAAAAAAATTCAAAATTATACAACACGGTACACTATGAGAACTATCCAATGCCAATTAGCATAATGCCGCACAAGAAGTCGAAACTTGGGTAGCCTTATTCACATATGATCTGGTTCTGATTACACGTCTACGTAAATCCTCAAACTAATACGATTGTAATAAAATTACGTAAAAAAAAATAATAATAAAAAAATGGTAACAAGATCATAGCACACGTTTCCAGGTTTACGAACCTGAAAATTAAACTACCGTGTCTGTATTGTTTATCAGTTTTTCTCGGCTGGTTGAGCATACACTTTTTCTTTCAAACACTTGGAACAATTAAACCTCGGATTTAGGTACGAATAGGAGGAATACCGAGTAGCAACGAAAATTGTAACATTGTACTTCTTTTTTTCCAGAAGGTGATATCACGTCGGTCAATGTGAACTCGGGAAGATCGCCGAAGTATGCAAACTCGGTCTCTGTAGGGTTAAATTTGCATAAATTCGGTAAACAATTGGCCTTGTATCTGCATCCGAATGAAAACCTGGTCGATACTCATTTCGTAGCTTTGATCAGGCGGGATAATCATTTGAAAGTCATTTCCAATGAAATACCCAGCTTGAATTGTTACTTTCAGAGTAGAGGTCCGGTCTATGCAGCTTTAGATGTTTGCGATGGATTGGTAACACGAATTCATTTTTTTTAAAACTGCATAAGTAATGGCGAGATTATTAATTTTTGGGTGTATTCGTATAGCGTGGAATTATATTCGTCGATACGAACGAATGCTTCATTATACATCCACTGCCCAAACGTTACCTAAAAGACTCATCAAATGTTCCTCATGTTATGATTAAAAAACGCCTAAGCCAGAATAACGCTATTCAAACCAGTTTCATTAACGACAAAATTAATTATAAAGCTAGAAGAAGAAAACGTAACGTGGAAAATTTTCATATCGAAGAGCAGGCGACAGGTACGAGTACTTGGTCTATATGAATAATTTATTGAAAAATTATGTTGGCGGTGTAAGAGTCACTAATGTGGGCCATGTTCTCAGATAATTCCACCGGTCACCATCTAGAATGTGGAAATAGTTTCCTACATAATGGCGAAATTAATTCAAACACGACCGAACGATTTAAAAGAAACGTTAGTCCAACGACCACTGTCCCTACACCGCCTTTGAATACAGAAATATACGTAGAAACAGCTGTTTTCGTCGATAAAGATTTATACGCTCATATGAGTTCGACTTTTCCACAAAACACCGAAAAAGAACTAATTAAATTTGTATTAGCGTTGATTAATGCTGTAAGTTCATTATCCAGATTAATTTGGTTGTGGGACAGAAATTACGATTTTGTTAAAATTATCGATTTTTATATTTGTAGGTGCATTTGTTATACCACGATCCGTCACTAGGATGGGTGATTAACTTCGTGTTAAAAAGACTGGAAATTCTGCACACTGATCCATCAGGATTAGTCAGAGTTCACGATGTAGATAAATTTTTGAGTAGTTTTTGCAATTGGCAACACTTGGAGAATCCGTACAGCGATGATGATCCATTGCATTGGGACCATGCGGTGATCCTCACCGGTTTAGATTTATACGTTTTAAGTAAAAATGGTAAAATCAGCAATCAAGTCGTTGGTAAGTGGTAATTAATTCGAGAATTCCATTCGAGTACGAGAATGAGGAAATTAATGTGATGAAAAACTGCAGGTTTGGCACCAGTGGCTGGTATGTGCACAGCAACGAGTAGCTGTACGGTCAACGAAGGTCGCCATTTTGAAAGTGCTTACGTCGTCGCACATGAAATTGGCCACAAGTAAAACGATCACGTTATTTGGCATGTTCTATGAAGAAAATCAGGCATTCATTTTCTTTGATTTATTTTTCAGCTTGGGTATGCGTCATGATGGACCATCTGCTGATAACAGCTGTGATCCTACTAGTTTCATCATGTCTCCTACTCTAGGTAGTGGAAAAATCACGTGGTCGACGTGTAGTAAGCAATATTTACAGCAATTTCTGCAGTAAGTATTTGTTATCTTTGCCGTTCTTTGATTTATTCGTGGCTATTTCAGCGTTTTACTCCACAAATAACTGATTGTGTGAGAATAAGGTGATTTTTCGAGTTCAATTTCATCCCCAAGTCTTTGCTAGACAATATTCAATTCAAGATGTGTGAATCTTTTGAGACCGATCTGGTTAAAAATAAGTCATTTGTGAAGTATTCAATCGGAATTGAGGGATCGTTCTCGAATCATTTGATCAGATTCAGATGACGGTGAATCATACGATCTGATTCACTATGAATTGTTCACAAAAAATTAGGTTACATGAGTGAATCGTTCGCGAACGAAGTCGAATGAAAGACTGAGCGAATCATTCTCGAACGATTTATTTCTATCAAGTCGTTCACGAACAACTGTACAAATAAGTGATTCAGCTATAAATGATTTAGATTAGCTCATTCGTTCGCGAATGACTAAGTCAACAAGAGTCCTAGAGTCATTCATAAATGTTTCGTTTTCATTCAATCGAATGAAATTGTTCGCGACCGAATTCATCAATTATGATTTATGACTCGTTCACTATTTATTTAATATTAGTGAATCATTCGCGAACGACTGTCCAAATAAGTGATTCGGTCGCGAATGACTAAGTTAACAAGAGTCCTATAGTCGTTCACACATGATTCACTCAATCTGATGAAATCGTTCACGACCGAATTGATCAATTATGACTTTTTCACAATCTATTTAATCATATCAGCGAATCATTCGCGAACGACTTGATCGAACGTGGGAATTGGGAATGATTCATTCAACTTGAAATTGTTCTAGATCGAACTGATTAATTTTTAATTATAAATATGATTCACTTGCACTTTGATCAAATCGGTAACTCGGTAGAAAACGACTTGATAAAACACGAGTAGTTCATGAATGACCGATTCACTCAATTTGATCAACTGGTTCGCGAACAACTAAGTTTTTTGAGGAGGGGGGAGGTAAAAATTCAAAAGTTCCGACTCTGAAAGAATTTTTACGGATTTTGGATTTTCCGCCCTTCGAAATACTTAAATCATTTACAAAAAAAAATCATTAAAAATCATTTTACTCGTAGCGGGGTATGATTTTCAATTTCTATGAAAAAAATCATAAAAATGACTATACTTACCTATGATTTTAATTTTAATGATTTTTCTTCGTACAAAAAAATCGTTAGTTATTAAAATAACGATTTATATCATTGAAACGAGCTAAAATGTCAAAATGTGAAGAAATCTGGGATTGTCAGAAGCTCTGAACTTCACAATTACCTAATACACTACAGCTCAAAAAGAGGTTCAAATATCAAGATTTTTATTTGAAATTAATTATTCTCATGAATCATAATTTTTTTATAGTGAAAAAAACTACGATTTAAATCATAATTTTGAATTATCAGTTTTTAATCATAGTTAGGAAAAATCATTCTACAAATTGTTTAAAATCAAAATCGTAAAAAACGATTCGAAATCATTATTTAATTCATCAGCCAATTCTTGATCAGTGTACAAAATTGTGAAGGTCAACGCATTCCAGTAATCTCAGCTTCCTTCTAATTTTGCCATTTTTAGCTCCCCTCACGGATTGAGATAAATAATTTTAATGATTTTTCTATGGATAATTGAAAAATCGTTAAAATCAAAATCATTCTTGTTTATACCCGATATTAGGTAGCATCCTCTGTAACAATTATGATTTTGCTTATTTTTAATCATAAATTCGTTTCAATTATTTAAATCATGATTTTAATGATTTTTTTGCAAATTATTGTGCCCCCTGTGGTTTTTATGATATGATTTCCATGATTTTCAAGAATTTTGAAAATGATTTCATGATTTTGATTTAAAATTAGTTTTTAAAAATTAAAACGCCCTTTTTTTGCCTCGTGATGATTCTACCCCTGTCACCCTATTTAAAACCAACCGTGCAGTGAAACTTTTTTATACCAACTCTGCCTCTCCCTTTTTTTGTACCTACTCCACTCGTTTCAAATTTTCTGTAACTCAAATCCAGTTCAAAATCGCGTTCTATTTCTTTTCACATCTTTCAGGAGCAAACAATCTCGATGCCTTTTCGATAAAAGCACCACATCAAATATTCTCGATCACGGTTCCAACGGCGTCCTACCCGGAGAACGATTCGACGCCCAGCAACAATGTCAACTAAAATATGGCAGTAATAGCAACCATTCTCCTACCCAACTGCTCGAAGATATTTGTAAAGATTTACAATGTGCTAGGGATAACTACATATGGACTTCTCATCCAGCTTTAGAAGGCACCATTTGTGGCAACAATAAGGTATTATCAATTCCGATCACTTTTCGCAATAATTTCTTCGATTCTACGACATAATTCAATACGAATTTACTCCGCAGTGGTGTCGCAGCGGCAGATGCATTGAAAAAGGGCTCACAGTATTGGAAGCTGGATACGCTCCTCATCAAGTCATACATGGTGGTTGGAGTGGCTGGTCTCCATATTCCGAATGTGCCTCTTCTTGCCTTCATGGTGAAAGTGAAGGTTTAAGTGCAGGAAGTATCGGTATCATGGTTGCTTCCAGAAGATGTAATAATCCCAGGTAAGATTTTATTTTTCAGAAAAATTATACTTTCGAAGCCTGCGCTTAATTGCAATATCTCCCTAGGCCGGAAAATGGAGGTGGAATGTGCGCAGGAAATGATCAAAAATATAAAACGTGTTCGGCGCAGCAGGTGAATAGAAAACATTCCAACGAGCAAATCAAGTACAATTTCTCGTGAAAATTGTATACGAATTTTACTAATATTTTTCCAGTGCCACAAAGTTGGTGTTATCACGATTAGAGATTTTTCCAATGAGATATGTTTCCGAGCTAGTGAAGTTGATCCGGAATTAACAGGAGTTGGACAGCAGCGAATCAGTTCTGATCGTAAGTTGACTCCAACCAAAATCATTTCTCCAGTTGTACCAATTGAAAAATAAATAATTTCTTCAGCCGAGGAAGCATGTAAAGTATGGTGTCATAAGAGAAACGGTGGATTCAAAAGTCGAGGTTGGTCATATCCAGATGGTACAGTATGCCAAATGAGGAAGACGAAGAAATCAACTTATTGCATACGAGGATTATGCAAAGTAATTCTTCAACTAAATAGATTGATTAGGATAATAAAGCAACGTATTAATTACTTTTTTCCCCCTCTTAAAATAGGAATTCACTTGTGCTAAAAGTGCAATTGATGTGATTTATGCTCATTCTGAAGATTACTGCACGCACACCAACATTATCAGAGATAAGAGAAGAGAATCGCCAAATATAACTTGGCGTCCAGCATCTGAATGTTTTTACAACTGTATAGCTCCAGGAACAGGCATGCGATTGGTGGAGAAAAAGCAATGCCCATCCTGTAACGCCACGGTGAATGTTCAAACTTGTGAACACAGCCAGGTAAAAAGTTATCACTCATTTCATTCGATAATACTACTAGAAATATTAATTTCTTTCGTAAAATAGAAATGTAGTTCTATGAAAACCGTACTAGAGCATGCTACTACAGTTTGCAATAAATTCAGTCAAAGAGTTCGACGTCTATCAGGTTTAGGAATGCAGTTAGCTGCCACAGTAGGTAAGTATTCCAAACCGAATTCGATTTGAAATTATTTTTCAGCAGAAAATTCCATATTTAATTAATATTGTTCGAATAGATGATCCTCACAGACCATGCAGATTAGCCTGTCAAGACGATTCAGTCAACCACAGATTCTATTTAGTTAACGGAGAAGAAGGTTGGTTCCCATTCGGAACCGACTGCACTAGAGGCGATTCTAGTCGTAAAGCATTTTGTGTGAATGGTAAATGCTTGGTAAGTATATTATTCCAGAAAATGACTTCAAATTTCAATCTTACCCATTGTTGCACTCTTCGTTAACGCGTCTTCCTTTCGTTTTCTTTATTTTAGGAATTTGGACCTGAAAACACTCCTATTTATAATTTTGAATACTCATTACCCTTAATGGAAAGAATTAAACGACAAATTCTACAAGCTAAAATATCGCATACCTATTCCGACCCTACCATATATGAAACATTAAAAGATATAGTGTTTTATTTAAAGCACGGTAAGTTAAAAATTAAACATTTAACTTTATTCGTATTATTAATTACACGCTTATGTTGAAATATATTTCAATTAAAAAATTGAATATTAGTTAAATTCAATAATAAGAGAGCTTTAAAAAAGTATATCAATTAATTATTAAGATATCGAATAAATGAAAATAATTTCATAAGCGGTGGAAGACCAGCAATCACGCCGTGCTCAGTCTCAGGCAAATTATTTTTAACGATCATTGAACATTTATAATAAAATTGAAATATTACAAAAAAATGAACAATACTTAAAAAAAAAAACTGAAAATAAGTTAATCAACTTTTAAAAAAATAACATCAAAAATTAGAAAATGAAACTGCCGATAATGTCAGGTAACGCAATAATAATGATAATAGAAAACACATAATAAATTGAAAGTAATTTTTCAGGTTACTATTCAAATGACAGAATGGAAGGCAAATTTTCAATCGATTTGCAAAATCCCATTCATATCAAGAAAACAGATTTCGACCGAGTTCATTCGTACTGAAAATACCTATAGCAACTATTCCCGATGGACAAATAATCATACTTACTCAAATGAACGTTGTTCCAGCGACTTTATTCTCATTTAGTACGAACATGCTTTCACCTTTTCTTAAATTAAGAGTCTTATTGGAACCGGCTCTTTGTCTTAAATTGACTAAATTTTCTTGCAAAGATGTTGGGTCTGTTAGGAACTTGATCCACAGCAATTTTTCTAATTTCAATAATTCGTCGTTGGACAATTTCTCCTAAAAATGATTGTAATTTCGTGTATAAAACTGTGTAGAATTTTTTTCGGTAAATACATTTTTTTGAATGTTGTAAAATGTATTATTTAAAAATAACGTACTAGTTCGTCGTTGTATTTGGTTTTGAAACCACGATATATTTGACTATATTCTGTATATTGGATTTCGATCATCCTTTTATCTGTCATTAGATGTACGATATGGAAAGGCTGTTTTGCAGGACCATTGAAGACGATTTCATCTAATTCTAAAATAATAGTTTGTCTGGAAGAGTGCACAAATCGTTAAATTCTATCAACATTAGTTACTCCACGTTTAAAATCGATTTAGAAATTAACTTACAAAGATTGAATTTGTCGAACTTCATCACCAAGAAGTGACAAAATTTTATTTTTGGCAGCAGAAATAGCTTTCGGGTATTTTTGAGTGATTTTATGAGGATTAGGATCCGAACTGACTAAATCTAACAATTTCAAAGTAGATTTTAGGAATGAATTAATCTTTTGCTCTTGTTCTTCTCGAATCTTCAATTTTTCCAAGTTTTCCTACGAATAAATACTTCATTAAAATCTATACGAGATGAAATCAAAAATGAAAAATAATGATTACCATAACTTTGGAGTGTTTTTGTTCTTGCATTTCTAAAATCTGCACTCCTCGTTTATATAAATCTACAGCTAGACCAACATTTTCTCTTTCATTTTCTAATAAACAGGCTTGAACGGTTATCAAATCAGCGTATTTTGAGCACAGGTCGGATACCTTGCGAAGACATTTTTGATCACTTTTCGATTTCTGCTCTACTTTTAACTTTTCACTTAATAATATCTCATGAAGAGGGTTATTTTTGTGGAATTTCTCTAACGAGTTCTGGAACTGTTCTGACTTCTTCTTGTACTCTTCCGTCGTTTCATCATTAATCGAAATTTGAGCCCTGAATAAAACAATAAAGTTGAAAATATGCATCACGTATTAACAAATTGTACGTTAACATTTTACACTTACTGTAAACAAGCGATTCCGGCACCAGAAAGAATATTTTTGGTGGAAATCTCGGATTTTAAATTACGTAAAAATTCTGCCAACTGAACAAATTCAGTTTCTTCGCATTTAACCATCATATTTGTAAACGTTTGATTTCCCAAACTACGACAACAAGAACAAATAAAACGACTGTTGGAATAATATTCAACAACAAAGCAAACATATTAACCTTAGAACGATTGATACTAAATCTTCGGCTTTCTTCCAGTCTGCTAAATCATCGTTCGAATATTTATCAAGAGCACTCGGATCTGTACTGTTTTCTGTACCGGTTACACGAATTGGAATCTAAAATTACAACCAATTATTCATCCATATAAATAATTAAAACTATCGTACGAAAATTGTTCAAATATAAACTCACTTTACCAAACTGCTTATTCAAAATGAAATCAACTGTATCTCTAAATGTTGAATTAATCTTTTTAACGATTTCGAAATTTATTCTGAAAACACTGTGTTCTTCTTCAGCAACATCCTGAACATGACACTGAATATAAATAAAATACTCAGCAACAGTTGTGATAAAATAACAAAAATAATGTGGTACCTTATCAGTCAACTTATGGAATGTGTTTCCAATTTGATTCAAATCGTTTTGCAGTTTGTTCGACGTTTCTTCGTAGATAAGATCGATTTTTTTAGCACGTGAGAGAGTATTTTCAATGTTGGCTTCTTTAGTTTGATTTTTTACCCTTAGAACATTAATTTCGTCTTGAACTTTGTTGTACTGCCTTCTACAAAACCATAAATGCATATTTAATAACCTCGTATCTTCGTCATTTCAAAAATGAATAGATTATTTACTGGAGAAGTCGTTTCGCGAACTCCAATTCTTTCAGATGAGCTTCTGCTTTCTCTAGTTCATTTTCGACGTAACAGGTATCGGTGTGATTAAAGCTTGCAATTGGAGCATCTTCCAAGTAAAACTCTTCCAACGCTTTATCAATATCTTCTTCGCTAATTGGTATCAGTTCTTGACTTATAATATTTTTGTACCTGAAAGATTACCGATGATGAGTACATTCATATAATAAGAATCCACCGTATAACTTCGTGATCTTACAACTCACAAATTCATTTCTTTTTGAGTGATGAAGTTTTTTTCTGTAACATAATTCTTCAAGTAATTCAAACATGGTCCATCGATTGTACTATTACTTTTAATCCACTGATATGCTCTATTCGTGGTAGATATGTTACTGTAACCGATACCACGAAGTACCTTCATCTGGAATTCGGTGAAGTTCATCTCTGCCATTGCGAGTGTGCCAAGTAATCATAGATATACTTCATCAAAATAGATCGAAATTCATGATCTAAAACACTGAAAATAACGATAATTTTCACTTTTAATTGACGCGACAAAGTTTTTAAAATTCATCACCATCTTTACCGCTAAAAATAATAATTATGATTTTGTTGACATTTTAGTACGAAACAACGGACGACATTTTGAATGTGTGAGACACGCCATCTACAGGTTGTGACCGAAACTATTTTTTTTATTTTTTATTCTCATTAAAAAAAAATTTTTCAATTTTTTTTTTAATTTCAATTTTGAGTTGAATTTAATGTCGAAGTGTCGTGTTTTTAAATTAGAAATCGTCTAACGAAAGAATGATTAACTGACTAGCATATTTTATAGGTTATTAATAATCATAAATGGTTTTCATATGAATATAGCGATGCATTGCACAAACATATTCATATCATATCACGAACAATAAAAAAAATAAAAAAATTTATTTACAAAAATCGTTACAATTGCAGTCAATAATTTATTTAAAATGAAGTGGTCGGTAACAATAATTACAAATAATTTAATGGTAACATATTTTTTAACTTCTTAAATAGGTTTTTTTCTGATCAGCTGGGTGGTATTTTTACAATATCGCACAGAACTTGACCATTTTTCACGTAAATATACGAATTATCGTCATTTTTCAAGCAAGTCATCGAATGTTTTGCATTTTCTATAGTATCTACGACACGTAAAACTAAACAATCAATATTATCGAGAACGGTCTTCATGATCGATTGCAATTTATCAAATTTCTTCGTGGCGATTTCTCTAGCTTGCTTTTCATCATTAATTTGAACATTGGTAAACTGTTTGTTTATTTGATTCAATAAATCGGTTTTCTTGCTATCTTTCATCGAGAAAAATGTAGACGCTGCCGATAACAATTCTTGATCTAAGGTGGGTGCTTTATCACTCAAAACCTTAGAAGCATCCGGTCCTACATTCTTTTTCAAACTATCGTTAAATGATATCTTCAAATCTTGTACATCTTGACCCACTACTTCAGATAATTGCAATAAAATTTCATCCACAATTTCTGTACATGACACAACCATCATTTCTATTTCATGGATGTCTCTGTATAAGGGCAATTTTTCTTTTTTCAGTTCTATGGAATCTTCGATGACTGATCTGCCTACAGCTAACAAATCTGAAATTTCTTTTATGGTGTTTTCGTCTTCGTCGTTGTGAGTAAAATATTTATTCCAGTCGAGCGAATCGCAAGTATTTGGTATTCCCACTGTGGTTGATTTCGTGACCGTCCAATTCACCTGAAAATGTAAAAAAAAACAAATTATTTAATAATTAATCTATACCTAGGCGTAGGGTATAATGTATGGGAATGAACAAATAAAATTATTCACCATAAGTGTTGTCAGCGACGTTTTAGAAGTCGTAGTCTCCTCTTGAGTGAATTTCTTCAAACGGTCAACTTTACTGGCATGGGATGCTTTTTTTACTTCACTTTTCTCATTCTTTTTAGAAACAGTGTTTTCATTAGCGCTTGAATTGGATGAAATTGCTTCTGTTTCATCTCCTTTTTGGGCAGTATTATTCGATGTGGACATAGTGCTCGTATTGGTGCCAGCTACTTGGGCATCCAGTGACCTTGTCTCATTGTTACTCGCTTCATGTGTAACCGAATCATTTGACACAGAATTGGATGAAGAATCAATTGCAGCTTTTTTTTCGTCATTTGTTTGCGTTTTAATGATACCAGAAGAATTTGAACCGGAGGCATCTTTTTGGTTAACTGCTACTTTATCTTCTTGCGTAGTTTCTTCCACTTGAACAACTTCCTTGGTATTTTTTTTCACCTCGATGTCATATTCGTATTCGTCGTCAGATGCAACGGAATGATCTGTAACTGAATTATTTTTCACAGAGACAGTATTTGTAGTTGTCGTGGTCGTTGTGGTGATGGTTTCAATTATTTGATAAATGGTGATACATTTTTTCAATATGATAATCTGATTTTGAGTCAATTCATATTTGACATTTTGTTTGGACGAGTCTTCTATCTGTTTCAAGATTTCGGAACCTTGTTTCATCGTATCCAAAATATATTTTGAATGATTTTCCATCTTATCAACCGATTCGGTAACACGACCATTCAAATTACCGAGCTCGTCGACCGATTGTTTACTCAAATTTGAGGTACTCGTATCAGAATGAATTTCCTTGTACCAATTTTGAACACTTGAACTCGACTTGAATGAGTCACTATCCAGATACGAAAGAACTTGCTTAAAGTTTTCATCATCGTCTGCTTGGTAGGTGGTTTTATCGTTGATAATTTCTTGCAAGACCGAATTAGATTGACTATTCTGAGTCTTCAGATTTTCAGAAGTTTTTTGACAAGATTTAAAGAAACTAGAAGTTGTTTGTGTGAGTTGAGACTGAACTTCTTTCTTTGCTTCACTATAATATTTATCGACTTTTTGCACATTTTCATCTACGGCTTGTTTAATGCTGGTTTCATCCGACATGGAACTTAATGACTGCGACGTTTTCGTGAATTCGTCATTAATTTGGGTTTTAGCATTGCTCACATTCGTGGTAATTTTCTGTTGAGTATTTGATATTGAAGTAGAGCTGCATGCATCAACATCACCTTCAGTGTTGACTTTGACTGTATCAGTTGATGATTGCTCACCATTCGCAGATGAATGATTTATTGCAGAGTCAACATTTTCCTTCGCATCAAGATTTTTCACTACAGTGGTATCTTCTTTCTTTGAATCGTCTGTTTTCTCATTTTCACTACCCATTCCAAAAGCATCTGCTATTGATCTTCCAACATTGGATACTACGGAATTTTGAGATGCATCATTCGTTTGGTTAACATTTGCGTCAGTTTTATTGAATTTTTCGTCGTTAGATGTAGTAGTAGTAGAAGTGGTGGTGGTGGTTGTAGTGGTAATTACTGTCTTTATAGTTTGATAGATTGTAATACTTTTTTTCAAAATTATGACTTGCTCTTGAGTAATTTTGTAGTTGGAATCCTGTTTAGTGCTTTCTTGAATTTGCTGAATTACTTCGGATCCTTTTTTCATAGTGTCTAGAATGTATTTCGAATTTTCCTGCATTGAATCAACCGATTTAGAGACATTATTATTGAAAGTGTTCACATGATTAATGGCTTGTTCACTGTAATTCGTAGATGTTGAAGTTGATGTATCTGATTGAATATTCTGGTATAAGTTTTGAACCACCTTATTCGATTTAAATGAATCACTATTCAAATATATCACAACATCATTGAGTGACTGGTCATTATCCACTTGGCAGGTATTTTTACCTTCCACGATGTCTTGAATCATGGTACTAGTTTCAGATTTACTTTGGGTATTCAAGGTAGTTGAAAAACTCTGCAGATTATTGAAGAAACTGGAAGAAGTTTCATTCAACTGGGATTGTACTTTGTCTTTGACTTGTCCATAATATTGCTCCACTTTACATACATTGTCATCTACAGCCTTTTTAATGCTGGTTTCATCTGAGAGGCATTTAATTGATTCAGCAACTTTAGTACACTCTTCGTTGATTTGATTTTTAGCATTTCCAACTTCTGAAGTGATAGTTTGCTCAGCGTTTGTAATTGTGGTAGATGTGGTTGATATGTTAGAAATAGTGATTGATTGGATCATTTGATAAACGGTGATGGTTTTTTGCAACTCTGTGATTTGAGTCTCAGTTAAATGGTAATTTGTATTCTCTTTAGTTGATTGTTGAATTTGTTTTACAACTTCGGAACCTTTAGTAATGGAATCCAAGACGTAATTTGAATATTCTTCCATGGAATCGATTGATTTAGTAACACGATCATTCAATGTACTCAATTCATTAATAGCACATTCACTAGTAGTTGACTGATTAGTAGAAGTAGAGGAACTCGAATGAATTTCTTTATACCAATTTTGGATCGAAGTGTTTGATTTGAAGGTGTCGCTGTTCAAATATGTTACCATCTTTGAATATGTTTCATCGGAATTTGATTGGTAGGTATTTTTACCAGAAACAATGTCTTGTAAGATGCTGACATCTTGTTTATCCAGGTTTGATGAGATTTGCTGATAATTATTGAAGAAATCTGACGAGGCTTGATTCAATTCAGTTTGCACTTTCTGTTTAGTTTCACTATAGCATTGATCCACTTTATTGACATTATCATCAACCACTTGCTTGATGCTGTTTTCGTCAGTGAGTGACTTCAAGGATTCAGAGACTTTGGTAAATTCGTCGGTAATTTTACTCTTGACATTTTGAATATCCGATGTAATGGTTTGTTTAGCAGTAGAAGTTGTTGAAGTAGTAGTAGTAGTAGTGGTGGTGACTGTTTGAATGGTCTGATAGATGGTGATACACTTCTGTAAATAGGTAACTTGATCTTGACTCAGTTGGTAGCTAGAATTCTTGGTAGTTGATTCTTCAATTTGTTTGAGAACTTCCGAACCTTTTTCGATTGTATCTATGACAGAAGACGAAGTCTGTTGCATTGAGTCTATCGATTTTGTAACTCGTTGATTTAGGGTGCTCAACTTATTGATTGTATTTTCACTGAAATTGGAAGATTCGCTTGTTGAGGAGGTGGATTTAATTTCATTATACCAATTTTGAATAACCGAATTGGATTTATAACTGCTGTCATTGAAATAGGAAATGATGCTAGAGAAAGACTGGTCATTCTGACTCTGATACTGACTTTGATTATTCGTTATGTCTGATAGAACTTGTTTTATCTGACTGTTTTCTTGCTTCTCAGCCATAGAAGATACTTTTTGATAAGTATTATAAAAATTATTTGACGAATCAGATAACACAGTCTGAATGTTTCCTTTGGTTTGAGAAAAGAATTGATCCATGTTAGTAATGCTTTTAGTTGCAGCTTCGTTAATACTACTTTCATCCGTTAAAGACTTTATGGTTTCAGTAGCTTTGTTAAATTCATTAGTAATAAGACTTTTTGCATTGCTAATATCCGATTCCATAGTGTGCTTGGCTTTAACTGTTTCTGTGGTGGAAGTAGTGGTCATCACCGTTTCAATAGTCTGATGAACTGTTACACATTTCTGCAAAAATGTAACTTGTTCTTGTGTCATCTTGTAGTTTGAATCCTGCATCATGCATTTTTTGACTTCTTTAATAGTTTCGAAACCTTTTTTCATTGTATCCAAAACTTCAGTCGAGCTTTCTTGAATCGAATCAACTGACTTGGTGACTCGATCATTCAAAGCACTAAAATCACTGCTGACTTTTCCACTCAGACCTCCACTCAAAATTGACCAATCAGATTCCGCTGTGGTTTTCTTGATTTCAGAATACCAGGTTTTAATAACTGAGGTAGATGTGAACATTTCATTGTTGAAACACGACAGCATACTGGTATAAGATTGGTCGCTCTCTGACTGACTAACATTTACATTGGAAACCACACTCTGCGAATTTACTTGTTGCATATCAGTAGATAACTGGGTGAACATGGAGTAAAAATCGGTTGATTTTTGGAAAAGTTGCTCCTTTATTGTCTCTGTTGCATGAGAGAATATATTTTCATAATTGTCAACTCCTACAGTTTCTATCTGTCGAACTGAGTTATCATCGGATGCAGATGAAATCGACTGAGAAATCTGTGAATATGCGCTATTAATTTCTTCCTTCACGTTGGTAATATCACTTTGAATTATTTGCTGAGTAGTAAATGTTGAAGTTGAAGTCACTGTTTTCTGAACACTTTGATAAACATTCATACATTTCTCCAGTTGAGTAATTTGCTCTTGAGTTAGTTGATAGGTAGAGCCTTGTATCATAGCATTTTCAATTTGTTTGAAAGTTTGAGTACTGCTTTCAATGGTTTGAAGAATAAAAGACGAGCTGGTTTCCAATTCATCCAGAGATCTGGTTATTTTCTCATTAACACTGTTGAATTCATTGATGGTGGTTTCTTTCACATTGGTAGATGTAGTTGAAGAGCTAGTGCTAGTTATTTCTTTGAACCAGTTCTTAATAGTAACACAGGATTTGAATGATTCGCTATTGAAATAGGATATGGTTTCTTGATAAGATTTTTCTTCAGAGTGATACGTGTTTGAACTGCTTTTGACGCTTTGCAAGGTAGAACTAATTTGGTTAAATTCGGTATGGGAATCAGTTGTGATTTGCGAGAACGAGGTGTAAAAACTATTCAGTGATTGGAAAAGCTCTTCTTTAACTGATTCTTTAGCCTGAGAAAAGATTTGCTCAAATTTCTGCACTCCTTTAGTTTTAATTTCTGTAATGGAATTATCATCAGTCGAGGCGGAAATTGATTGAGTTATTTCAGAATATGCAGAGCTTATTTTACTCTTCACATCACTGATACTGGTTTGAATGGATTCTTGAACAGAAGTAGTGGAAGTTGTCGTAACTATTTGGATGGATTGGTAAATGCTGATACATTTCTGGAATTCTGTGATTTGCTCTTCAGTAAGTTGATAGGTAGCATCTTGTTTTACCGATTCCTCAATTTGTGTCAACAGATCTGTGCTTTTTTGAATAGAATCGAGGACATATGTTGAACTACTTTCCATTTTATCAAAAGAACTGGTTATTTTATCGTTGAGGCTGCTCAACTCTTTGGTACTTTTTTCATTTACAGTAGAAAATGATTCCATGGATGTTGTAGATTTAATATCATGGAACCAATTTTGAATGGACAGGCAGGATCTGAAACTCTTGTTATTGAAATATGAAACTGTATCCATATAAGATTGATCACTATTTGACTGATATGAAGTGACACCACTACTGATATCTCTCATCACGTTGCAAACCTGACTAGAATTTTGGTTTTCTAAATTAGTCGTAGTCTGCATGTAAGAAGAGTAAAAGCCAGATGAGGCCAGAGACAGTTGCTCTTTCACAGTAGTTTTAGCTTGTGCAAACAGCTGTTCAAATTTGTTGACTCCTTTGGAAACAGTTTCTTGGATAGATTTTTCATCAGTAAGAGAAGAAACAGATTCGTTGATTTTTGTATATTCTTCGCTGATTTGACTTTTAACCGAGTTGATATTATTAGTAATGGTTGTTTGTGCAGTTTTAGCATCAACTTTCAAATTTCCCACTTTGTGCGAAACAGACACACATTTCCTGAGTTGTTCTTCTTGGTACTGTGTTAGTTGATAATTTGAGTCCAGTTGCAAAGAAGTTTTGATTTCCTCCATAACGCTGTATCCTTTTTGTACATTTTCTACCAAATAAGCTGATGTTTTTTCAACTTTGCTGAATTTTTCATTAATTACTTGTTTGAAATTTTCAATGGTTTGAGAATAATTCTGCGTCGTTTTGGTTTTAATTTCGTTGTAAATTTGTTGAATATTTATTGAACTGGAAAAACTGTTGAAATCTACATTTGTACTCGAAGTTGTCTGCTGATTGGTCGAAGATACACTCCTGTCACTGATGACGGACTGTAAAGCGGTATTTAGAGTTGAACTACCAGAAGATTGGAATTCGTTAATTTCACTGGTCATTGATGTATAGAAAGATTCGACGTTTTGTTTGACGATTTCATTGACTTGAGTCTGAGTGGTATGGAATATATTTTGAATATTCTGTAGGCTACTTTCAATTTCAGTTTGAACAACATTTTGATCAGTAGAAGACTCCAACTTGGTCTGTATTTTTCTATACTCCAAATCAATCTGAGATCTAGCATTCGTGATTGTGGTACCAATAGAGCTAATGGTAGTATCATGAGAACTATACTCCCATAATTCGTTAACTGTTCTAGCAACACGAAATTCGCGAAGTTCTTCGTCTGTCAAGGATAAAGTGAAATTTTGTTTGTTTTCACAGTTTTCCAATTTAATTAATACGTTGTTTACCTTTTGAACATTTTCCAGGACATATTTGCTGACATGACTAATGTTATCCAATTCCATATTCATTTTATAGGATAATGATTGGAACACTTGCGTGCATTTTTCTTTTATGTTTTGCGAATCTACGAAATTATATTTTTTCATATACTCGAAAGTATTCGATACGGTGGTGGAAGACTGGTAATCTTGTTGAAGCATCATTTGCATGTATTTTTGGAAATCATTATCATCATTTTTACAATCACCTTTATTCAAATCTTGTAAAATTGTATTTTGGGTGCTGCTGACTTGAGAATGTAACGTGGTGATGGTTTTCTGATAAGAATTTATAAATTCTTCGACACTACGAGTCAATTCAGATCTGGTGTTATTTTTCAATTCGTTAAAGATGGTTTCACAACTATTAATCGACTCTGTCATGATGCTTTCCATTTGCGTATAATCCTGCGTTGACGTCAGCGTTTCAGAAACTTGTTCAAACTTATTTGAAATTTGTAATCGAGCGTTGTCAATTTGTACTTTCAATTCACGTTGCGAATTTTCAGCGTTTACATTTACGTATTTGCCAATAATTTTCACCATGCCATCAACTTCTTTCAAAGTGGAAAAATCAACTTGATCCATGGTTTCTGTTTGGTCAGTTTGTTTTTGGGATTTAGCTTCCAACACAGATAACACCTGCATGCCTTGAGAAAATTTTTCCACGAAATTATTCAAATCGTCGTGAATTTTTTCAAGTTCAGATTCGATATTTTGATTGGTTTCGTCGAGTTTTGAATACATATCGGTTTTTACTTGGCTGATATCAGAGCTGGTAGCTGAATTCATGATGGTATCCAAAGATGTGAAAATTTCATCTGATGTGTAATACCCAGTGACATATTTTCTGGTATAATCATTCAACGCGAAACTACTCTCTTGTTTTTGTAAACTATTTAATTCGCAATACGACGAGTTTTGTTGCAAAAGGTACAGTTTTTCATTATATTCGAAAATGACTCGACGAATTTTATCATTTATTTCCAGCGAAGCTTTAGTGAGTGCCTCGAAGATGGATGTTTTCAAAGTTTCAACTTGAGTCTTGAACTGCTGCATTTCTACACATTCAGAAGTCTGAGTTTCGAAATTTTGTGTAGCCATTTGTATCTTCTCCTTCACTCTTTCGAAATAAATGCTCAAACTTTGAATCTCATCTTTGTTACTTTTTATATGCAGAGACTCAATTATTTGTATGATATTCGAAATACACTTCAACTTTTCATCGCTTATCTCATAATCGACTGCTTGGCTTGCTTCATCTCTTATGGTTTTCAAATTATGAATTTCTGATGACATTGTGTTAATAAATTTCAAAACTGTTTGGTTTATCTTGGTGACTTCAGAATGGGTAACCGTGCTCAGTTCACGAATTTCTTGAGTTACAGTTTCTTTATTATAGATATTTACTTCTTGATTCGAGGTCGAAGAGAGCTTTTTAATATCGATATCAGTTTTTTCGAGTAAATATTTTGAAACAGTTTCATCTTGACTACTCGTAGAAGAACTTTCATTCGAGTATAAATCCTCGATGGTCTTGGAATTCTTGATTTTCCTACGTTTAATGATGATAATCAATTCTTCAAATATGGTCACGTATTTCGTTATTACTTTCTTGAGAATGGTTCTGCTTTCCACTGAGTAGGTTTCAAGGCACATGTTATAATCAAGGACACTTTTCGAGACGAATCCTTGAACAAAATTGAAATCATTCATGGTATTCACTTGTTCCAGAAGTTTTTGAATTCTTTGGTCAATTTCATTCTGAATATCGGTAGTGGCAGCTTTGAATGCTTCGAGTTCTTCATCATCAGTAAACAGTTGTCTTTCCAAAAGCAACTCGATTTTCAAACTATTGATCATACAAATGAGCTTTTTGAGCTGAGCCAGGTCAGCTTTACCTCTGTAGAAATTCAGGTAATATCGAAAACCGGTTCTATTACTTTTATTTTTTAAATTCTGCAAAGCTTTTACACCTTTTTTAAGTTCTTCGAATACGTAAAGAATGGTTGTTTTCATGGTTTGCAAATCTATTCCCAATTCGTTGGTGATGACGCTGAGTTCTTGAATAAGTCCTTTCTTTATTTCCGATAAACTCTTCATAGATTTAACGTGGTTATCAACTCGTTGAAGTAATTCGTTCATTTTAGACGATGATAGATAATCTTCGACAATGTATTTGTTAATATTTTCATAATGCTCGTCTGTAGTATCGATATCTTGAAGATACAATAAGTCTTCTGCTTTAGATTTCATATCGGGATTGATTTTATCCAAAATGGACAAAACAATATTGTAAAGTTGAAAAAATTGATTGACGACAGTAATCACGTTGGTAATAACTTTCTTATTTAGATTGGAAAGAACGAGGCTGTAATTTTTGAAAACTTGGAACATCCTGGAATCGATTTCTTTCTTGTCATCTATCGGCTTGATCTCCTTAATGGTGATGATCAACTGCTGCATAATTTTTTTCTCACTTTTACGGAAAATTTCACCACATCCAGACTCATCGCCACCTGGAGTTTCATCACTCAGCGATGGAATTACAGGATCTGCGTCCGAATCTGAGTCAGGAGGTGTGGCAGATACGGGTTGAGAGACAGGATTATTTGAAGTACTATCAGGCTTCAAAGCCTTTGCCAAGAAACTACAACTTTGTAAGTTGGCTATGATGTATTGCTCATCATATTTCGTGGGATAAGAGCCGGATTTCTTCACAGAGAACGATACTTCTTTGGCTAGAGTAATTCCTTTGTAAATTCTGTTCAATAATTTGAGAGCTGCTTTCTCTATATTGTCAACTTCTTCGGTTACCGCAGTTGATAAGTGCTTGAGTTCGTATATCGCGACACTTTGGGAATAAGAAGCCTGATTTAACGATTCTGGAATGGCTTGTTGAAGAATGGAATTCGGGTTGTAATTAACGCTGAATGATTTCTCCAATTCTAACACCGATTCGTTGGTTGAATCGACTCCTGAATCGTAAATGCTTTGGAGATCTTGAAGTTTATCGAAGCTTTTTGATTTTGCTGTGCTAATTGCACTGTTCAATCTGTTAAACAAAAGTAAGATCATAAAAATTGCTTCAAATTTTAGAGATAATTCATTAAAAAAAAGTAGAAATCGAAAAAATTGCAATAAAACTTCGTAAAATGTGGAAAACATCTATAAAAACGTCATAAAATTTGTTTAAAATGAAAAAAAATTCAAGTTTTCATTAAATTTAAGTATAAAAAATAAAAATAATTGGCCAAAAATTTTCAAACCAATTTTTAGAATTTTATCAATAATTTGAACAGTTTTTTATGAAAATTTGAAAAGAAATTTATGAAATCATGACTTCATACCTTGAAACTCAATTTTCTTCTCCACGTATTATTCAGTTCGTAATTAAATTTTCAATTAAATTTTTTTTTAAAAACTCACTTTTTCAAAAAATGATCTCCGAGTTCAGCAAAATGGAACCTGATATTTTTTGGACCATTTTGCAAAATATCAGTGATACGTCCCAGGGCTTCCCACAACTTTGGAGGAACAGCAGCTGCGTCTTGTGTACTTTCCACAACTTTGTTCAAGTCATCAATTATTTTTTGACTATCAGCTCGGCATGAATCGAATATCTTTTTACAATCATTAGCAACTGCACCTACTGAGAGCACGTTTAAACCTTGGAATCCTGCCCATGATTGTATTTCTACCAGTTCTTCGTTCTGTACGCTCTATAATGTCGATAAATGAATAATATTGAATTAGTTTTGAATAAACTAAAATAATCACGAATAGGTACATCGACATTGAATATTTAAACGATGTCTATGCTATACTTAAGATAGGGTGAGATATAATTTTGGAAAAAAAATCATCTCTTGAGAAAACAAGCGAATCAATATTCATGAGAAGGGTGAATACCAGAAATAGAATTACGAATTCGACCCTGAACTAACGGCCACGTCTTCCATCCTTGATATACACCTTACATCATTCTCGCGTGTCAATAAACACATCAAAATGATAATAAAGTTATTTTTAAAGCCGTCTTCTCAAGAATAAATTTCAAGTTTCTCACGATTCAAAATTCAGTCCTGCTATTTTATTAATATGAATGAAATATCAACTCACCTTAATATTCAGCACAGAAAACGAAACAAATAAATAAAACAAAAAACGCGAAATGTTCATTTTATAAAAAAAACCACGAATGGTTTTTTCCATAATTTCATACTCCGCTAGTACAGCACAGCTACACAATTATCTAACCGCAAAGTACAATGCAAGTACCTAATGAAATGGTAGTATCCGAACCATTTTTTTTGGTCCGCATTTATATTACACTTGTATCAATACATATTGCAAGTTGATGTCATAGAATGTCAAAACACATTTTTGTGACCTAGAGTGGGATAAAAACGTTGGTTAAAATTTTTCACAAGTTGGATTACGCTCATCTTTTAAATGATGCACTTATAAAGTAAATATATTCGGAAATATTAACAAATGCGTATGATGTATGACGCAAAGGAAGTTCAAAATTTTTTTAATTACGTTGGAACGATTTCGTCAATGGGTAGTGAGTGAATGAAAAATACTTACTTACGTAATTAGTTTACTTAATGGGCTTGGTTTTCTTTTTTTTCGACGCACTAAAACAGTGGAAATAAACTTGAACGTAAAATTGATCAATCAATTCATAGCAAAACGAAACAACATCATCACAGAGTATGACATATCCGCTTTCTTTTTCTTTAGGTACTTATAAATTAATCACAGATTCCAAAAGGAATCATTGAAGTATTGAAACCACCAAAAACTTAGAAATACCTAGGTACTTCAACTGAAAATCTCTTTATCAGGAGATTTTATCGAATTACCTCAAAAATATTTTATAATATATTCATTCTCTGTGGCAATTTTCAAATCAATATGCAATGGTATACAATATGCAAATTTGCAACCGTGTGATTCGGTTTATCGACGGTTTGACATACACAGAGCAGGTATCTTCATGATCATGGCAATTGCAAAATGAAATTTAGTCATATAATTAGTTAAATGTACTACAGCTGTTTTAATAACAAACATTAAATCAACTAAAAATGACAGTCTTACTATTCTAACTTTGTTTACCTTTCGTCTCAACATTTTCAAATTCTTCAATGCGAAATTTGTGTTCGAGTATAAGTAGTCTAAGCGATTAGCACGAAAAAAGCTGGGTACCTATACATCTTTATTAAAAAACGAGCTGACATATGATTTTTTTTAGTATGAACCAAGATGAAATTTTGGGGAAGACAAGCCATCAAAAATTATTCTTGGGGGGCGAGCAGGAAGGGGTTTTAGGAGTGGAAATACCCCTATTTCTGCACATAAAGAGGACAGGAGATGTTTGATATCATTTTTATATAATTCGACCCTTCTGAACTCGAATCTGTGAATACTTTCCCGATTGAAAGTAAAAAATTGGCACAATCGTGAAATTTGTGTTGTAGAAAATGATCAATTTTTGTAAAAACAGAGGTAAAGTCACAATTTTTTATTTTTCGAGCCCCACCTCTTGAATCCGAATCCAAAGTTGGTTTCCTGATAGAAAGTAGAGAATTCTCGCAATTGTCGAATTTGCTCAATGTAAAATGCCCAATTTTTGCTTAAATTGGCATTTAATCGCGGTTTCTCATTTCTTAACCCTTATATATTTTTTTTTAACCTAATTCGACCCTCTGGAACTCAAATTCGAAGTTAGTTTGCAGGTAGAAGTAGGGAATTCTCACAATTATCAAATGTGCGTAATAGGGTGGCTTTTATTTTCAACTTTCAAATCCCCCCCCCCTATTCCTTTGTATGAAAAAATAATTCCCTATTTTTTGATTTTTTCGGAAGTGAAAAAAAGGTGCCAAACGGCCCTCATTTTCAAAAAAAATTTGAAAACAACAAAAATTGGAATTTTTTTTTGAATTTTGTTTTTTTTTATTTCAAGCCTTCCAAGTT
Organism: Pseudococcus longispinus; assembly: GCA_900064475.1. NCBI lineage: Eukaryota > Metazoa > Arthropoda > Insecta > Hemiptera > Pseudococcidae > Pseudococcus > Pseudococcus longispinus. The sequence continues at coordinate 36,502 of FIZU01009196.1, forward strand.
ATAATTCCCTCTGATCGAAAATAATTGCTAAAATTTTCATTCCTAAAGTGGTGAGTGGGGGGGGGGGGGTTAAAATTTTAATCCACTTATAAGGAGCCGTTTATTTTCTTGTTGGAGGGAATAATGGAAATTTGAAGATCATTTTTGATGAAATGGGAAATATTAAAAGCGGATAGGAGCAAAAAAGTCAGAAATTGAAGAAAAATCCGCCTAGGTGTCAATTTTTATATTTTTATGAAAATTGTGGGAGATTTGGAACCACTTATTTTGCAGGTAAGGGGCTAAAATATTCTAAAACTTATTTTTTCATAAAGAGGAAGAACTTTAGGGGTTGGAAGCAAAACAAATCAGAAAAAAAAATTTCAACAAGTATAAATAAGGGCCTTCCTAGTGCATAGAGTACAGCGACCGATTTGTGCTTAAATTGATTGAATTTTTTTATTTTCAGAAAAGTAGTTCTTTCCCACTTCAAAGTAGAAAAAAAAGTATAGAATAAAAAATGACTGATTTTCAACGTTCTACAACTTTCATTCGAAACTTTTTTTCGTATTGTCAATTTAGCAAATTTTTTCACTCGGATGTCCCCAAAAAAATTACGTTGCAGTAAAAAATCACGATACGACAAAACTGAAAATTCGTCATTTTTTGTTTTATAATTTTTTTCCTATTCTGCAGTGCTGAGGAGCCGTTCTTCTCAGAAGATGAGAATTTATGCATAGTGAACACATGATTTTTTTTTTAAATTTGCAATTTCTGTCACACAAATTTCACAGCTGTGCTACTTCTCTACTTTCAATCGGGAAACTAATGACAGATTCGAGCTCAGAAGGACCGAATTATATGAAAATGATACCAAACATCCCCGTACCCCTTTATGTGCAGAAATAGGGGCGTTTCCACTCCTAAAACTGCTATCTGCTCCCCCCGTCCCCACAAGCAAGTTTTTGATGGCTTCCTTCCCCAAAAATTTTCTTTTAGTTCATGTGAAAACAAAACCCACAAGTCAACTCGTGTTCAAAAAAAAGTATACTTGTACCTGTACTAACCGCAATTGGACTAAAATTGTTTTACAGAAGTAGTAAAAATGACAAAAATTCAACGTGATTTTTCATTAATTAGATTCAAAGGCATTGAATTTTATGGAATGAAATATACGTATTAATTTGATAAGTTAGTAAATATCCCTAGGCAAAAATACAGTAGCAATGAAAATATAGATACCCGACGATGAGTCACCTTCGAAAAACAATAGGAAATAATAAGGTTAAAGCACCGTACGGTATCGGATAAATTTTGACTTCGTTATGTCAACCTTGTAAGAGAATGGCAAGTAATTATTTATATACTAATATGAAGACGTTTAATTTGTAAATATCACGTTGCCCAGATACTTGTTTATCTGTGTTCAGTTCATCAAGAAGTAGTGTTTTGCACGCTCAAGTTTTCAACACCGGTACAATGAATTCATGCATTGAAATCATAGATTCAAGTAAGTGTTTTTTTTCCTCAAAAATTCATCATCTGGTAACATGGTTTGGGAATTTCATCACTTAAATTATGTCTGTTTTACATTTCGTGATTACTGTAACATTTCTTTTACGCTTTGAGATATTAAAATGAATTGGGATAATGTGATGATACAAACACGACAGTTGACTACATACTTTCGCTAATTTCGATTTCATTCATCACTCATCAGACATCTCACAATGAAAAATCTTTAGTTTACTTTACTGACATACATTTAACCCACTAAGTAACTGTAATAGTACTCTGAAAATAAGGAAGCTGGTATTGAAAACAAGAGTTGCAAAATCTACACGTATAATCACTTCGACAACGCGACGCACTAAAAAGCAAAAAGTCGTTACACCTGCAGTGCATCTAATTCAAAGAAACACGATTAGGTATATTATCACGCGGTTGTGTAATTAATTCGATCGATTGATTCAAAGGATATTATAGATTATTTCAATACCAGTTTGTTTTCAGGTTATCATCAACTACTTTAAAATGTTTAGTATACCGGTTTGGCACGTACACGATTCTGAATTGTTTTAAAAATCATATCTGCTTCTGCATAATTTGCTTATAGTGTTATCTATAATGTGTAAATGAACGCGAATTGATTAAATTATTGAATTAAATGCGTTCTACGTTTCATTTTCTGGGCGTTGCTTCGCGGTTAGTTCGTTTTTTGTCTATTCATTTAATGATTCATAAAATAATATCGATAACATAACTGATTGATGACTTACTTTACCATTTCGAATAGAATTGTGGCGAGAATTGGGTATTTAATAGAAATTTGTGGTAGCCATAGCCCATAGCTAAGTTGCAGCATTCATGCTTTCAGAATTGAGTACATACTCACATAGCAGGCAAATACATAGAACAAAGTCAAATCTCTTCCTCTTCCTCTATACTCGAACCACAACAATATTCTTAAGATCTACACGATCTACACTAAACATAAAATACTATTCTTTTTTAAAACTACTCGCGAATTCACGGATATAATTACTACAATGAGATTAATTTTATAATTCGTTTCATTGCAAAGATTTTCATTGCATGTTTTGCTGTCATTGCGGTTTTTATCACCAAAAACCAATTCTTTCAGTTCAAAAGGTCGTTCTTTTTTTGTGACATCTATGACGTAACGTGTAACTGTCAGCCAATGAAAACGAATGTTTTATTCACGTGACAGTGATAACAAAAATGACTGAAACATTTGTGTATTATTTATTTTGATTTTTTTTTCTTTTTCTATCAAGTGCTATCAAATTGTAATTAAAAATTGTTATTTGTAAATGCTTTATAATTATGCAAATTAATCTCTCTTATTGAATATTTCCAAAATTTGCATATTCTTCTTAGCCCAGGGCATCTGGCGTGATTATGGATTTATGTGACAGTCTTATGGTTATTTTTATCGTTGTTTTAATATTAATCATACAGTCATTTACCGCGTTATATTATACTCACCTGTTCTTTTCGTGACATGATTGTTTGCTGTTTTAACGTAATGATGAAGTTCTTAATCACGCATCATCATCAGTTTAATATCTACTTACCTATTCCGGAAATATTCCCGGATAACTTTGGCAATATTTTAAAAACTGGTTTGCCTTCAACAGATGAATCAAAAGTAATACGTTATCATTCAACTTTACTATAATTCATAATTCTACCGACTCAATGAACGTTATGCACGAAAAAAATTATAATTAAACTTCAAGTTTAAACGTTGATGCACTTCTGTAAAATGCTCCTCTGCCGCATCAAATTCTTCATATCAATGACAAAAAATTGGCAAATTGACGATTATGATTGATTTTTTTCAGTATTTAATTTTTTGTTTCACGTACGTAACCGTAGTTCAACGTTTTGCTTGAAAATTTCAACTGTTGTATAAAAACGTGCCAAGATCTGGAAATCACTAGTTTTTTCACGAGTTGCTGCGTCGGGTACCTTGTCAAGGTTGTGTAGTATGAACGAAATTCCAGAAATCGTGACATAACGCTATTGCTATGAAGAACAAGACCACAATTTTAAAAAATAGAAAAATACCCCATCTCTATATTTTGTGGTTAATAGTAATGGCATCTTTCATCTTACCATCTGGTTAAGCTAAATGTACTTTACTGAGTTTTATTTTCGAATTACGTACACCATCAACAATAATATTAGGTATTTGAGCAGATTTACTTAATATTTTAAGTAAATTTTTTATTTAGATTCTATAATTTCTCCATCACACAATAGCGCAAATATCTATATTATTTTTTTATCATTTTGAATAATTTTTCAGGGTGTTGTGCAAGATTATGGGAATAATTTGGATGATTTTTTGGTGGTACGTGGCTGTGGTGTTATTATTCTGCCCAACTGCCTTGGCCATAAAGATATCAACGAAACTTCAGCATTTACTTCTATATGAATTATGGTATATACCAATGGAATCTGTATAAGTATTTCTTAAACGACGCGATGTCATATATTTATATTTAAATTACAGGTCTATTCGTAAGATTTGTCGATAGAAATTGTTGTGAAATTTTATTATTTTGATCAATATCAATATCTATCTAGATATCACTGACGAATGTTGTAAGAATAATGTACAGGGAAATAAATAAAAATTTGTGTTCTATCAACGTGAACATTTACCTCAGAATAGAGTACGCAGTAAGTAAGTAGGTTTCAATAAAATCACGTTACTCGAAGTACTTATTTAAAAAAATGTAACCAATTAATTTTTTTTAATTTATACGAATTAGGTAATGAAACTTTCGAGTTACATCAGCATCGAACATGAACTACGAGATGATTTTAAAATTTATTTATTCAGCTTTATCACTGCAAATAAACTTTATGAAGTAGACGAATGAACACGCGGATTCTCCATGTTGCCATTGGACACCATTCGTAAAATATCTACATATTTATGAATCGTTGTTTCTATGCCCGTGAATTTTATATAGTTCTATCTATACACCTTGTAATCACCAGATACCATAGGTATTTTCTCACTCATTTACTTCCGATTGATTCAGAAATCAGTTGAAAGATATTGATTGGTAATTTCATATGTGTATACCTACGGTTTGGTATGATTTTCAATACATTATGAAAAGAAAAATTTGAAGTATGTGCTTAAATGTACTAACTTCCATCTTTTTAAATAGCCATTAAACCCTGACCTCGAGAATCTGTAAACAAATTAGCCTTTCTTTGGATGGTAGGTATATTTTAATTAAGTTATTTTTTCATACTCTGCAATATGAATCCAGTTCAGGTTTTGAGTGAAAGGCATCATCGCTTCTCCGTCACCTCGAAAACGATTCAACAGAAATCGCGTAGACGTGAATATTAGAAGTTGTATCTAGTCGCACGCTTTACATCGGAGGATACGATAGTTTTGTGTTGATGCGTTGGATAAATCATGGAGTGATTATAAGTAATATTTCCGTTTGATTTTTTGAAGTTCATTTATCGTATGCGGCATAGATTTCATGAAAGTGTGAAATAATTTGCTAATTGATATCACAATGAAGGTAAGAAAATTAATTTATTTATGAGATCTACCTATTTATATTACGTAGGTATATCGGAACCAAATTAAACGAATTAAATTATGTAATTCGTAAGTAAGGTAACCGAAGTGTGTTATATCCAAATATCCGATAACTGTACAAAATCAATGTTTAATTTTTACCGGCGAATTAAATTGGTATAATTGATGAAGAGTTGGGATTTTTTTTATCAATACGTAGGTAAGCTATCATACTGTGTTTCCACCAGATATAAATGAATAATAATTATATTTTTCTTTTGTTGTAGGCTAGAGAAACAATCGTGATTATAAGCCTGATGGGGACAATCTCGCAAGCTGTTAAATTACTAAAAGTTCCTCGAATATACAACGCGATCATAACATCGGATAAAGAACTTTTACCCAGTCAAGCATTTCCAGCATTATCGCCGGTACTTCAAAGCATTCATTTTCCGCATTTCGCCAATACTCTGTATCAACCAATAGGCTTACCAGTTATGAACCGAAATTCTGATTCATTTATGTCTGAACCTAAACCATTCGATAGACCTATGAATCAAATGTCTTACGATACTTATGCAAAAGATACGCCTGGAATACCTTTGAAGAAAGATGTCTATCCAAGTAACCCAAGTCCTTCAAAATCAACTCCGGTGTTATTCAGACCAAATTTTGAACCTAAAAGTAATAACGAAGAAAACATGCCAAATATTATACCTAATAGTAATTTTAAAACTAGTACCGCCAATACAAAGAAACCATTTTATCCTCATTACGATGAAGAAATTGGTCAAATATTCAACGTTGTGAATTATGACAACAAAAAAGTGTATTCGGCTTCGAGTCCAACATCTCCGGATTCCAATTCTCCGACGACTCAAAGAGGTTCTTTAGATGGTGGTCCTTCTTTTCCATATCCTCAATTTAATACGCAAGGTAATTCGTTGCCGGCATCTCAATCTCGTAACAATCAGTTTTTGGATACTCAGTCCACCGACGGAAATCAGTTTTCAAGTGGTCAAGATCAGCCCAGTTACGTTGATTCTTCGCCGCAGTTGAATGTAGATCAATTTCCATACTTTAACGATTTTATTAAAAATAATGCTCAAAAAGATAAAAGCATTGCTGATGTTCCTCCTCCACCGTTACCTGTGGGAAACCCTGCTTCTCAAAGGACGAAAGGAAACGGTGTCGTGAATCCTTTGCAACTAGCACTTGGCATTTAATTCGTGATAAAAAGACTTACCTATTCTACTTACCTGCTTAAGTATAGTAAAATATATATAATTAGGCACCCGTATGATGTTATGTGAAATTTAATAGTACAATCAATAAGGACTCCTTATGTATAGCTGTCTAAATAAGGCAAAAATAATTTCATCCTAAACCTTATAAAAGAAAAAAATTAACAAGTGATTTTGTAACTTATCCGAATTTAAATTTTAATAATCACATGTGTGAAAATTAGACATGTTAAAAGAAATTTATACGAAGAATTGAAATAATATTATTTCATTTTAAGTGAATCTAGTCTTTAATAATTAAATTTAAAAAATGGAACTATACATACATAGTTAACTCCTAAATTATCTATTAAAAGTGTACTATTGTCTCTTGCCTGAATTCAGAAGTCCGATTACAACATGAAAATGTCTCACTATTTTTTATTTTTTATTTTTTATTTTTTTTATACTTAAGTATCTCGCCTTTCTAATCAAACAATCCATTGAAAATATCAGTGAAGATTATATTTATCAACTGGCGTGATAATTTGTGTAGTATGTAAATGAATGTGTGGTGTAAAAATTATGAAACGATCTTTTCTCATAAATTTACAGTTTATAATTTTATTATTCTCATATGGAATGCAGACTTTTGTTCGAAAACGTTGCTAAATAATTGCATTCAAACAAATTTAAGATAAGTTATCGATGGTCTATTGTAAAAAATCGCTGACGAAGAAAACTTTGCAAACAAGTAGGTACGTATCAACATCGACAGCATCAATTTCACCTAGTTCGGTTTTTCATTCTCTACATCTGTTATTTTTATATTTAATTTTCAAGTTCATCCTACGTGTGCTCGTCATTATTATCTTTTGTTTTTTAAATCGTCCGTAAAGTAAACATTAGTGGGTGGTTTTTCTTCCAACGTTAACTTCACTTTCTATAGCTATTATCTTCATAGAAAATGATGTCCCTGACCTTAAATTAAATGAACCCCGAAAAATTGTAACAGGAACTGGGACAGTGTGCTTCGCGAAAATTTGAATAATATTATCGTGGTGGTGATAAATATACCGGAAACATTTTATCAGATGGTTAGTCTGTTTGTTTGTTGCCAAGTAACAAGAGCACAAATGCCAAACTCGTGTAATCCACGAATGTTCAGAATTTTTCTCGAGTTTATATTCTTGTCTGCGAGAGCTTTCTGTTTTGTTATCAGTTCGTTGTCACTAGGTGGACATAACTGAGTGCTTTTATCTACACTGTAAAATTTTTCGAATCTTTTTTATTTTGAATAAACTGTGTTTGTAAGTGTAAATCGATATAATACATGCTTAGTTGTATTTAGTGTACCTAGTGTGGCAATGGAGGATTCAATAAATGAAAAACTATTGGAAAAATTGAAGTTGTATTCGAATTTTAATAGTGATAGTACAGAAACTTTGAGAGCAGTCACTGCCAGATTACATAGTAGAACAGTTTCTCATGGTGAGTACCTAACCTAACTATCTACTACGTAACATTCTGTATTAGATAAAGATTTTTTCGTTCAAATCGTTTCTTATCGTGATAGCTTTGACCAGTTTTTCAAAATATCTACAAAATTTCAACCATAAACGTTTTTAAAGTTGTATGGCGTCGTATACCCCATGAGTCTACCGGTAAATATCTTTGAATATGAATTTTATAGTCAGGTACTCGTCAGTCGTCAATATTTATTATGTTGCTGGAGCTCGTAGAAATCTGTTTCTGGACAAGATGATAATTTTCTCATGAAATGGCTAAGACTTCTCAAAAACTGAGGTCAATACTTATGATATAAGTTAGATCTATTTCATTTTCTGTTAGGTACCTAACTTTATTATTAAAAGCATAGGTACCTCTGCCATTGTAGATACGAATTTATGTAAAAATACTTATGTCTATGTGAAATTAAAATCAAAGATTTAGATTTTTGCTTCTCTATTACATAAATAAAATCTGTATTTTTATTGGTTCTGTACACTTAACCCTGAGTACTTTCATTTTTACAGTCGTATAATTCTGATTTTATGCATTTCACATAAAATTTTTATACTGTTTAAAAAACAATTACCTATTACATTACTTTTTTCTTCAAAGGATGAAATTTTACGATTTCGAATACCTTTGTATAATGAAAATGTAGATCATTGTGTTTTCGGTGAAAATGAAATTGATGCCTATAGGTAACTGAACTTCATTAGCACGCATTATGTAGCGTTGAAAATTAGAAAACTAGAACGCTGACCTGTCTGCGTGCAGTATCAGTTCGTTCATGGCACTAAAGAAAAATTCGTGTAACTTAACGATAAGTTAAATGTTTTTTATATTTAATATCCTGCTCATTCCTTCCTTTATAGAATTCATGAATACCTAACGTTGGTGTTATAAAAAGAATTATCAAAAGGATTAAAAAAAAAAAATTTTAAAAATGATTTACGTTCTGTCTGCTGTTCTGTTAATTAGTGAAAAAATGAATGAAATTTCTTAGTAATAAATACTTACTTATTTACAATGTTTAAAAAACTTTTTAAAATGAACTCCCAAGCTTTATTTGTATCACGTCATGAGTGTCATAACATTTCTGCGAATTTTCATGTTTCTTATGTTTCACATTTTTCGTGACTGATAAGATATCTAATGTCTAGCTGTCTACGTACCTTTAATGTTTCTTTATTTTATACCCATTGTTTGACAAACGGAATATAAATCTACGTAATATGGTGATGGGTATTTAATCAACTTTTTTTTCTGTTTACTGCAAGTATTGAACATAATTTTTTCAATTTTTATTGTTTTCAGACAAGCAAATACGCGAGAAAACTCTTTTTCAGATTAGGAAAAAGAAGGATAATGTCCTACAAACATTTTTATCATTATTGGAGGTAAGTTATTGAGTATCTACTAGTATCGACCTCTTTACTAAATATCGACGAAAATTTTACCTATTGAAATGTGTAACTTTTCAAGTACACATTATGGAATAAATTATATTCAGATGAAAAATTAGCTTTATCTAATTTAGCATAATTCAAAAAGTAAAGGTCAAGAGTACCTACTGCAGAAAAAAATCATTAATACTTGTATTTTAGTTTGTTGGACTGAAGCCATGTTGAGAAACGTATAAATTCGCAATGTTTTTGATGAAGTGCGATTTATTTTGCATACGAGTTATTTCGTGCGTACAGGAAAATTTTTTTCTCAGAATTCTCTATCATAGTATTGAATTGATTCCATTTCCTCGAGTACAATCATTTTTGTTATAATATTTCGTAATTTAATTGATAACTTTACATGGTTTACGTTTACAGGAAATTAAAAATGCAAGTAAATACGTCAGTAGATGGGTAGACTATATACTTTTTGACATTTTTTTTTTGTAGTAGGAAATCAATAGGTAATGGAGGTATTTATATGCCTATTCATTGTATTGTAATGGTACCTAATAGAGCCTGTTAATGGTATAACGGTACCACTAGGAAATTTTCTTTTTATAGCTTGTACTATTTATTTTTCTATAGATAACGAAATAAAAAAGGGCAAATTTTTCAATGTTAATCTTTGAATAACGTTTTCAGTGAAGTTTTGTCAACCACCTAAATGTTTCACAGCTCATATAGGATTAACTATTTACTTACCCTCTATTAATGAATTACCCATTAATATACATTTTGTTATTCTTGTTGATACCTAGACATGTTTACGTAAACATAAAAACAACCATTAGGTACAGTTGAGATTCCGAATTTAATTAAAAATTAAAACATACCACTCGAGAGAAAATTTTGGTGGGCTAATTACATCATAAATGTGGTAATTTTACTTAATAGCCAATGTGTACCTTTTGGTTGTGTACTAATAACTATAATGAGTAAAGTAAACTTATGTAAACAAGTAGGTACTCGATTATCATTTGAGTTTTGCTTCGCTCATTTAATCATTTTACCCATAAAGTATTTTTCTAATTTGCCAAAAAAAATTTATATACATTTAATTAGTTTAAAAATCCCTTACCTATCTGAATCGTAATGCCAACTTTTTAGCGTCAAAGCGGAAATCTTAGATAAAAATAAAAAAGGGCTTGAGAACATATGTAAGTCAATTGGTTTTATTTCTTGGACCAAGACCGTTTCGAAATTTACTTGGAAATAGCCATATGCTATGAATTGTATGTATCTTTTGAGTTTTTGTGAAAATTTTTTACGTCACTGCCAAGTTATGTTTTTTTATATGCGTGATCTAAATCGTGAAATTGTATGATTAGTATTCATTTTGTGACGAAACGTGTATATATTTTGAAACGTTATGCGTGAATCATGGATATTTATGCGTGCGAAAGTACTGATATTTTGCGGAATTGTTTACGCCGGCTGCGAATCTCTTTGATTGTAATGTTTCGTGTTTGGATATTATAAAATTATGTATTTGATGTTATTATTGGTGATGAACGATGAAGCTTTTTTTATAGGTATCAAGGATTTCAATTTTCGAGTAATATGAGACAGTAGAGTAGAGTAATAAATCATAAAAAAATAATAAAACTTAAGATAAGAAGAATGTTGGCTGCTGATTGGCTAAGGTCAGCTAAGTTCGTGATAAGAAACACCAAAACACAACCCACGTGGGTTGTGACCAAAATAAAAAAAATAACTGATAAGGATGAGTAATTTTTTAATTTTTCTGCACTTTTCTGTGTAAGCAAGCAATTAATTCTAACTTTAAAAACAATTTTATTCTCCAGTAAGTTCTGTGTTACAAAATTTAAATCATTCATCACCCAGAAAAGCATTCAATAAAAAGGTTCATATTTTTTGTTTCTACATAATACGTAAGCTAGGAACGAGGAACGATGACAGTAAGTTGAAATATTGAACAAACAAAACTTCTCCGTCTGTGGGCGTATGTATACTCGTATTATGCAATTCACCTACGCTACCACTTTTCCAGTTCAACTTCATTCGTATGAATTTTATTTTGTTGAATGAAAGCGTCAAAACATTTACGATATGAGATGCCAAGAAGCCAGCAAATTTAGCTTTTCAGTCATATTTAATTAGAGATAGATATTTGATTCTAATCTATATCCAATACCTACCTATGCCTTGAATAATAAAGATCGAATACGGTACTTGGGCGCGTGCGTTATTTGGTTTAGTTTGTTGAACATAAACAATATTTTTGGCACGAATTCAAGGGTTAATGGCTTTTGAGTTTCATTACAGTGTACTTTAGGTACAAATTATCAAAACCATTTGCAAATCACGAGTATGTAGCCTACAAGAGGCGGGGGTGTAAAGTAGCTAGAATTGTTTGACAATTGTATCTTTTTTGAATGAGAAAACATCTGTTCGAAGTTTTCTTTTTTACTCTGTGCCAATTTTCGTACAAGTTTTACACGCGATTGATAGTCGGCAGATTTATTTTGGCACGTGAAATGAATAGAGAGATTACTTCCATCTCTTCTTATTTTTTCGTTTGAAATTTCTACCCAAGAAAATCAAGCAGATGTTTTGATTAATTAATTTCAACACAAAGTACCTATAACAATTTATGTATTTTTTTATGTTTACTAGACCGTTAGTGATCCTACATCGATGGCCAATATTGCTGGGATTATTCGCGAGTGCATTTCTCCAAAAGCTGGTAAAATCTACGTGATTCATGTAGCATCATTGTTAGTAAATTTCCATTACATAAGAAATCTTATTCGTATTTTTTAGGTATTGCTAGATTTAGCGTCCTTAGACAATTAATCGAACTGAACGGATCGCAAAACTTTATCAAATTGCTCATCCATCTCCATATGAATGATACTCATATTTCGGATCCATTTTTACACGAGCTCATATGGATATTGGGACAACTTTCTCAGAAAGGTACTTTATCGTTGGGTTTTATCGTGGAAAAATATTCATCGCGTGTGTTTTTATTACGCGATGACGTAAATTATTAGGGTTCGCGTAATAGTCGTATCTTTTGTTTATAGCTCTATGACATTAATATTTTTCAACCAATCTTCGTATTTTAATTACGTAATCATGCCTTAGATCCGAAATTCTCCGGAAAAATACGTCAATTAAATGCACTGCCAACTTTTCATTTTTATTTGAAACTTTTTTATCAACATAATAGCAAATTAGTGATTCCATTATTGATGGTGATCAAATCGGTGGCCAAAAATAGTAAGTATTTTGGAAAGAAACAATGTGATTGATTTTACCCACAAATTCTCTAAAAATGAATTTCATTCCAGATAATTTGTTAACGATTCTTGTAAAAGACGGGATTACAGCGACAATGGAAAAAATCATTTTCGGTATCAACGTTAACCCTTCAACGAAATTGAAGCTCTTATTAAATATATTTTCTTACCTGAGTAAAAACGGTCAGTAAGTTATAATCTGATAAGAAATCTGTTCTATATTCACGTGACAATTTGGCAAACTGACTAATTACCTATTCGCAGGTCATTTTTGTAGCCGAATAATTAAAGCTGGCGTTGTTCCTGTCTTTCTAAAGATCTTTTCTCGATGGGAGAAATACGATGGAAAAACAAGATTAAAAATTTGCAACGATACAATCGTCACTCTTCAACACATTTGTTCATCTAGTAAGCACCTTTGAACATTAATTTCTTTATTCGCCATCATCGCGATACCGAAGATTAATACGTACGACATTTTCTAGAACAAGGTCGAAGTGCGGTTAGACGAGAAAATGGATTCACACCGTTGTATAAATTTTGTCTTTCGTGCCCAGAGGATAAAGTATACGATAGATTGCTTACCAAAGTGTGTGCAATTATTAACGTTTGCCTGCAGAAAAAAGAATTGCCACTTTGTTCGCCCATGAGTCCGGCCCAGTTTCCTTTGCCTATAGATGTTAAAAAAGGTGATAATTATGTTTCAATATTGCAATATGCACGATAAATTGAAATTATTATTTTTTCAAGGCGAATGAATTGACAAATTTTGAACAAATACGTGTTTTCAATGCTATATTATTTGCGAATTTTCAAAATGTTTACTTTAGATCACTACGAGCTGGATTCTGATGATAGCGATGACGAAGAAGAGACAGAAAATGATGAAGATAGTAACAACGATAGTGGAGAAGGTGAAGGTAACATTAAAAGTCGAACAGATACGTTGAAAAATGATCCAGAGCCACCGCCGACGGTTCCAACTACAATCTACAGAAATGCTTCGGATTTAGAAATGTAAGAGAAGTAGACTACGTTGCGCCTTGAATAGTAACCGAAGACGAATCTAATTTTAATTCTATTTATAGTTATCGTAAAATGTTCTCCGAATACTATTGCTTCTTTTACAACGGAAAATGTGACGTAGACGTGTCGTCAATTACTGATAATGCTAATTTGTATAACAATAACAATTCTAGTACTGATTTAAAATTCGACGGAAATTCAAACGCTAATCGATTTGAAAATATTATCAATGGGTTTCTTAAAAAAGTAAGCCTTCAAATTAAATTTTTTATTTAAATTTTCGATAATTTAATATTAACTTATTGTTGTTGTTTTTTTCATTTCGCAGAACTGCGGGATTTCCATTTTAAACGAATTGGATTCTAGTGGTATGTCACAAAGAACCGCGTACTGCAAAATCGCCTCGAAAATTAGAAGTATTTTGCCTTATGTAAAAGTAGCCTATCCTGATTTAATGGGAGGAGATGGTATTGGAATTTTACAACCACTTTACGTCAAGGATCGTAAAATTTGTAGGTAATATATTAAAATATTGGCGAAGTTTCTCGCTCGAGTTACGTGTAGGTATTTTATTTCAAAGATATCAAGTACTGGTATGAAATATGAATCTGTTTTATTTTTTCGATCGCTTACATTCTGTATAATCTTAAGCCTATTGTATTCACGATGCTTTTTTGAAAGATTGACGACCAATGATGCTTCTAAACTGCTTTTTTCAAAAAATATCCGCGCCTAAGATTTAATTTACTGACTAAATAATGTAAAAAGAATTTTCTTCGAGTAACAAAACAGCTTATACTTTACATTTGCAGAAGTGATCAAACATTGTACGCTTCCATCGATGCTTTAAATGTTCATAATTACTCGAATCGATATTTGAAACGATTCTTCCAAAAAAGGTAAGTAGTAATATATGTTCGAGTACATGTGTACTTGTTCGTTATTACTCCACGTGTAATGTTTGCAGTAAAATATGCTATACAGGCAGGTGTTTCGTTTCAGGTCCAAATTGGTGACTGGAATTGATCATCATGTTTCCGCCGAACGCATTTACAATAACGTTATTTATGATCTGGATAAGTTATTGTGTTCGTATGTAAACAGAAATCTACCGAAAAAGTAATTAACGCAGTTCGCACGTACGTGGTAATGGCAGGAAAATGTTTATTAATTCTTGCAATACCTAGGTTGACTAATACGGATGAAACTCGTATTGGCGTTAAAGAATTTTCATCTTCTACTTTGATATTTGAGTCTAGATTTGAAAGTGGTAATTTGAGAAAAGCTATTCAAGTGAGTTATTTTTTCAAATAATTTATTTTCAATTTTTTTGTAATTTTAATCAATTTATTATTTAGACTGGACCTAGAGAATATGATCTCATTTTGACCCCAGATGTGAATTCAAGTCATCATTGTCAATGGTTTTACTTCGAGGTAAATTTTTTACAATGTATCATCGCACATCCAGAGTATAAATTCATATCTCAAAAAAACATATTTTTAGAAAATGGCAATTGAAAACATTTTTATATTTCTAACGTCTTTTTGGGCACCATCTTTTGATCATTTCAAGTAGGTAATGAAAAACATTTTTAAAAACCTCAACCCTCTACTTTCCAAAAATATGAATGTTTTTAATCAACACTATTTTTGTTTCTTCAGTACTCAACTTTGAAACCCCCATTTTGAGTTATGAGTTATGACATTTCAACTTCTGGAAATTTTTTCAATTATGAGTCATAATAACACTGGCATTAAACCTCGATATCAATTCCTATTCCACAGTTTTTTTCAAACATTTCGCCTTGCTTCAGTTTTTCGAGGTCCCTGAATCCGTTTCCGGAGTTATTTTTACTCTTAACCAAAAATATGTTCCCCTGGGGTGGGAGATGGATTCAAAATTCAATTTTTTCTGACGCTATCTAGCCTAGTGAGGTATCAAAATGTATGTTTTTTGACCTCCGGAGTCCGTTTTTAACATTATTTAACAAAAAAATTTAAGAGGTACCAAAAGGGGTGGGGGTGGAGCTCGACTAGAAATTTTGGAAAATTTTAAATTGGATATATCAATGTGTTGGTACGGTTTTTGATCTTTGGAATCCATTTCTAATGAAGTAAATTTAGACTAAAACTTCGAGTCGTCCCGGAAATATGGGGGGGGGGGCTGGAGTACCAGAGATCAAACTTTTCGACGTTATCGTATAGAGTATCAACACGGATATTTTTCATGTTTTTGACCTTTCGAGCAAAATTTCTGATGTCATTTTACTTAAGAAATCAAAAGGAACTGTAGCGGGGGTGGGAAGGCTCAGTTCAAAATTTTGAAAAATGTAAAAATTCTATATTTAGCAAGATTCTTGACGAATTTCATGGTTTTTTGATCATTTTCAAAAATAAGAACAACATTTTTGATGATTTTTATAATTTTCTAGTGATTTTTTCACATTTCAAATGATTTTTATGAAAATTTGAACACTTTTTACGAGATTTTCGATAGTTTTTAAGATTCTTTGGTAACTTTTTGCATATATTAAATGATTCTTGTAGAAATTGTTGACAATTTTTACGAGTAACGTACATTTAGGCATTGATACTTCACTCCATCTCAGCAAAAAATTTTGAATTTTGGCTTTCCTTTTCCACGTGCCAAACTGGAACCCTTTCGGTGATTTAATTTGAAGTTACCTCTGAAATGGATTCCAGGGATGAAAGAAAATATGCACAGTTTACATCCATTTCAAAAATTTTCAAACTTTTGATAGTAAACCCCATTCCCTGATTCCAGTTGATGAAATAACATCAGAAATGGACTCGATAGGTGAAAAAACCTACCTACATTTAGATATCTTGTTCAATAATGTTGAAAATTTATGAATTTTGGTCTGACGTCACCTCCCCCCCCCCCACCGCCGGTCCGTGGGTTGCTTTTAGGGTTTGATGTTGGGGTAATTATTTAGTTCAAAATCAGTTGGTGCAAGCGACCAAGCGATGAGAGTCGATTTTGTATTGCTTTCTGTGATAATTTCTTTTTGAAATATGACTATTCCTTTCTACATCTTTCGATTTCGACTTCCGAGTCATAACATTGTCATTTTTTGGTGCGAAAAACTTGAAATTTCGAGAAAATGTTATCAAAGGGTGATTAGAAGAATAAGTAGAAGTCTAAAAAAAATAATAATTTTTTTTTGAGATATAACCTTATTACTCTGGATGTGTGATTTGTACGATTATCGTCTATAATCAATTAAATTTCTGAAAAAATCAACATTTTAGGTATCCAACATGGACAATATGGCTCCTTACTCGTTTAATATTGTAAATTGTGAGAAAACCAACTCTCAATACAATTACGGAATGAAACCATTGCTGTATTCGGTACGAGAATCTACGTTAGGAAGACCTGGATGGTTTCGAATTGGATCTGATATTTGTTATTATCGAAATGGATACAAAATTCCTCATTGTAATAAGAAAACATTCCTCACTGCCTCTTTCAGTATTAAATTTCCTCATTCGTTGGATGTTTGCTATATTGCTTATACATTCCCGTATACCTACTCTCAATTATTGGTAACCAAATTTATGCATACCTACTCAATTGAAGGCATTTCCAAGTCTTACTATTTTTTTCTTTTTTTTTTTCTTTTTGTAGACTCGAATGAGAAAATGGATCTCAAACGCAGAAAAAGATGATATTTATTTACGTGTTGATAATTTATGCAACAGTTTGAACAATAATCCAGTTCCTTTATTAACAATTACTGCTCCTGACAGCCAAGATAATAAAACAGCGGTAATTATAATTCACTCGAAGTCATAATAACCACCTGACGGTTACTCAAACAACTTGAATATTTTTAGGATCGCGAAATAGCTCTTTTGACGAGCAGAATTCATCCAGGTGAAGCCAACTCATCTTGGGTGATCGACGGAGCGATTTCGTATTTATTAAGTTCGTCGTCGAATGCAGAAAAACTACGAAACAATTTCGTATTCAAGATCGTTCCAATGTTGAACGTCGAAGGAGTTATAAACGGATGGTAAGTGCTTATTAAATCAATACGCATTAATTAGAAAATATATTTAAGGAAATGAAAAGACATATCTACAGACTAAGCCTATCAAAAAGGAAAAAAAAATTATAGGCTAAACTTATTTGTCATACGGAGTCAGTTCTTTTTATGTTTTGTTTTTTTTCGACAAAAAAAAACTTAAGTATATAAATTGGAAAGTTAGTTATGAGACGAACAACGAGCGGCAGAAATCGTTAATTTTGAGAGGTTTTTTTCATGACTGGTTTCTCGAGTAAGATATTTTTAGCCCAAGCCCAAGGAAAAGATTCGGCATTCATTTCAGGCATATTTCTTCCAGAGTTATTTTCCTGTTCTAGAATTTTCGTCGATCTGATGCGATTAGAAGTGGAGAAATTAATTTCTTTATCGTTATCGTTTTCGGTTGGCATGGAAGTGGTCCTATCGAATCTGTAAGTGGTACCGGAGCCCAAAATTTCCGAGGTCGGAGGTTCGGTTACGTGTGTGAGATCAATTTCATTCGTCTCGTCCTCGGCAGGCGCGGTTTTGACTTCTTCGTTATGATTATTGTTGAGATTTTCGACGAATTCATTGTACGGTATTATCGGTTGCTCGGTTTCTGCCACTTTTTGTTCGACCGTTGTTGTTTCCAGAGTTGCGACTGTTGTTGATATGTACGAAGGACTCGTATTTCTAACTAAATATTGAGGAACCGTTTGTGTTGCGTGGGTGGTAGATGATACTGAACTATCTCCTTTTTTATGTCTACAAAAGAGAAGCAAATTCGAACGTGATGACGAATAGTAAAGTTAACGAGATCGAGATACGAGTAGGCCTAAGAAATTGCAGCGTAGTTCGCATGCGTGTTTGAATTTTTTAAATCATTAATTCTCACCTGCTTACCCCTGAGACGGAGAAACTGGAATTGATCCGTAATTATAGAAATAACATCTGGTCTGTTCGCATATGAAATCTTTCATTTTAGTGCAGTCTTCGGTATCCCAGTCCATAGTGTTGGCTTTTAACGCTATGCATCCGGTACTCGATACGCCATTATTACCTCTGAAATGGCAATGAACAAAAATCAGCGATACCGTTTTAAATGTATAATCGTGGATGAGGGTGTTATCTTCCTTAGTAACCCGCATTAAATATACGAGCACCTAGATAGGAATAGAGACGAGGAGATTTTGCTATCAATGTACACTGTACAGTACCTACCCAGACATGGGTCATTCTGTGTCAATTTAACGTATTTTTGAACTTATACCTACTTAGACTTTTCAATCTAGCTTAGTTTCTTTACATGTTTTGCCATTTCGAAGTTTGGAAAATATGAGTGCAATTTTGAAGAATTTACAAGTTTTACGCAAATAAGTTGTAACTATCCTGAACTTAAAATTTGAAAATTGAAAATAAATTTAAAAATTTTAATAAATATCAAGTCATTACTAATTTTTTAGAATAATGTAGAAATCTTGCAAAAATTGTTCAAAATTTTGAAAATTCAGGACATCTATTAAATGGTAGAGTAGCACTGGTTGGTGGCAGTCCTCTTCGCCCTCCCATCACCATGATCGAATTATATTTTTTGTGGAAACAATTTGATATGAGTCTCAAACATGAGTATTAAAAATTCTAAAAATTTTCATAATACGTAATCAATTGAAACTTGATCAAAAAATCATGAAAATTGTCTAAAATATTGAAATCGTCAAAATGTCAATAAAAGTGTGTAAAAATTATGTAAAAATAGTACAAAAATTATGAAAATCGTCGAATAATTTTACAAAAATTGTTGAAATTGCCATAAAAATCAGTCAAAACATCGTAGGAATGACCAATAAATTATGAAAACTGTCATAAGTCTCGTAAAAATTGTTAATGTTTTCTTAAAAATCACTTGAAATATGAAAAAAATAATCAAAAAACATGAAAATTGGACGTGTTGCAATTGTTGAAATTTTTACAAAAATCAGTAAAAAATTTCTCAAAATAGTCAAAGAATCATGAAATGTGACGAAAATCTCTTGAAAACTGCTATTAAAATTCTGTCGATATTTTCCAAAATTTCCTTTTATCATTTCTTTTTTTTACTGATTTTTATGAAAATTTGAATTTTTAGGAGATTTTCGATACTTTTTACGATTCTTCTGACCTCTTGACGAAGTTTTTACAGATTTTTATGAAAATTTGAAGAATTTTAATCAAATTTTCAACAGGTTTCATGATATTTTTACTTCTTTTGCCAAAGGGTATGGCCGGATAAGAGGTGATATCGGCCCCCAACGCTTTGGGGCTCCTAGGATACCACAGGTGGTGTGCCTTGACT
>FIZU01009200.1:0-18171 GCA_900064475.1 Pseudococcus longispinus
CGATGAATGAAACTTATCGATGATATCGATAAGTTTCAAATCGTTGACATCTCTACGACGCGGATTATTCCGGACGCAACTTAATGCAGCCTGATGAAATAATAATAAGCGCATAATCGCAGCCAAAAAATTCCAGCGCTCGAAGCAGTCGGGTCATGAGAGACGAAGGAAAAAGAGAGAAAAGAATTTAATATTGAGGGTAAAAACTAACTAAGTATAAATAGAGCATAAAACAGCAAAGACGGGACATAGCCCGATCGAGAGACGAATACAAAAATTATACTGCAAAGCTTATATCTATTTGGCGCGACAGTTTACCTGCGAGTACAAAACTACTACAACGTAGTATGTTTCGTACTCGCGATAAACCACGCGCCGATTCCCACCCTTTACACGACCGCTGAAATTTGTCAGTGCAGTGACACAGTCTAACATAATTTTTTTTTAAATATCCAAAATCAACCATACTACCTACTGGATGAGTTTTTACAAGATTGTTGAAATTCAATAAGTATGCAAAAGTGCAATGTACATACGTGGGTTCCAAATGGCCTGCTTATATCGGGTAGGTCATTTAAAAGCTCAATGATTTTGAAAATGAAAAAAAAATTTTTGATTGAAAAAATCTCAGAAACTAATATTTTCTGGCTAAACTAAAGGTGCTACAAAAAAAATGCAAGGGATAAAAATTGTAGAGCTTGAAATTCTCTTTCTCTAATGTTCTAATGGTATTTTTTCTAGGGGCTTAGTTTTCAAGATTTTTGCCGTTTTTTTTTTCATTTCCGGAACCATCAAACTGATATGGGCAACCTTGTTTATCAGATTGAAGGAAATATACCAGGTGTGTGAAATAACTTATGTGCATAATTATGCAATACATTGAAGAAAGATGTAAAATGTTTTGAAAAATGGAGATAATTTTTTGAATGGCTATCGAGTGTCTATTTCATTACCTACCTATTTTTTAAATCAGGAAAATAATCGAAATAATTAAAAAAACAATAAAGTAAAGCAAAAAAATGGTAAACGTCAAGTGAGGTTACTTTAAAATAAATCCATATTTGACATGTTCTTCTATCTTATAAAACTCAACAAGTGTTTTATTCGTAAACTTGGCTATTGGGAATTGAAAAAAGTGACTTGATAGAATACATGAGTTGTTCAAAAAAAATTAAATGCGCTCTTGTCGTTCGATGATTTTTGCTTTGGAGGGGAAAAAAAGAAAAGATATTTCATTCGAAGCGAGTACTTCGAAGTAATTTGATCACGTTAGGAAATTTTTGTTGGATTGTGGATAATATTAGTTCGATGAGAATTTCAAGAAAGAAGCTTATGAATAATATATGTATGTAATTTGCTTTTGCAGAAGGTGGAATAAGGAAATTGGATAGATATATATTGTCTGTATGTATCTATTATGTATTGTTATTTGAATACTTTTAGAGCGTGATACACTTATAGACCGAAATTCAATTTTGAGAAGTTTTTAAGTGGACGTAGAAATGTTTGGGTTTTTTTTTACTTCCGGAATATATTTCTGAGGTAATTTTTAGTTAAAATGCCGGATCGGTCTCGTCAGTGGTAAGCGGGAGGGCGGGAGAAGGATAAAAAATCAAAATGTTTCGATGCGATGGAATCAGGCATCAAAATGGCGTGCTTTTTATCCGTCCGAGTAGGTATTGTTTTTTATGTCATTGAAATTAATGTAAACAGAGGTAGAACCCGAGTCAAAATTATTACAAAAATTACCTCAGAAATGGATTCCAGGGGTCGAAAAACAAGCACATTGATAACCAATTCGAAATTTTTCAACATTTTGAGTGAAATCCAATCCCCTCGCTTGAAACATTTTCTAATTTTTTGGTAAAATAATATCGAGAACGGATTCGAGAAGTCAAAAGTCATAGATTTTGATTCCTCACTCGATATCTTTAAAAAAATTTTATTTTCACCCTTTTTCCCCAACACACACTTTTCTGGAACTGTTTTGGAGTTTCATCCCGAAATTATCTCAGAAATAGAAATTATGCACTTTGTTATCTCGTTCAAAATTCTGAAAAATTTTGACTCGAGCCTCGCCCCCTTCGGAATCTTTTTTGTCCCTAGAAATGGATTCAGAGGCTTTGAAAATCTAAATCAAGTCGAAATGCTTATCGAAGTTGATATGCATTATGATGAATCAAAATAACTTTTTCGAAGTTGAATATGGAATTATGGTTAAAACAAAATTAGTGCTCAATAAAGAAATTCATTTTTACAAAACTGGTATGTTTGAGAATTTTAAAATGTGTTTCATCACTAGAATTGATCAAATGATTGTAAGGAAAAAAATGTTCTAAATGTAAGAATTTTTACTCATAAAACTGTTATTTTAGAAAATTAGCCTTTTTGAGATGATTGAAGACTCACGAGATACAAGAATGGTTTAACCCTTTTATGCCCAAGAGAGATCTGGTGGATGAAATTTATAAATTTTCATTGCATCATGTAGATTGAAGTCATGTTAGTGCACGAGGTCATTTTTACCGGTGAAAATTAAAATTTCACACAGGAAATAGGTTCATTACCTGCTTTAATTTTCGCGTGTGAGATTTGCTGTAAATTCAAAAAAAAATAAAATATAATGAAATTTTGAGTTTGTAATTCAGATATTTTAGGGCCCCAGGTGACCTAAAATTAAAATTTTTTATACTTTTATAAAATAAAAAACAAAGTAAAGAAATTATAAGAAGTTTTTGATTTGAACTGAAAATTCGCCCAGAAAATCAGTTTTCAAGATGAACCAATGCTTTTTGAAAAAATTACGATTCTTGCACCAAAAAAAAGTAAGGGTGGAAATTTTTAGTCGCACATATTCTGAAAGCTCCTCGCAATTCAGTGGGGTGGCCGAGGTACTAGGCAGGCGGCATTACCCAAAAAAGACAAAAAAACGCATTTTTTTCAAAAGTGACCCCACTTTGAGCACCCTCAGCACCCTCGCCTTTTGAGCTAGGGGTCTAAAATTTTCTTTTGGTGCATCCCCAACCCAAAACAAACCACTCCCTTGAATTCGGTCAAAATCCGAGGTATGTTTTTTTTTCACACTACCCTAAGTACTCAGCTAGTATTATATTATAAAAATCATAATTTTATAAGGTTAAAACAACTTTTTTGAAAAAAATCATAATGGCCATTTCGATAGGAAATTTTATGGGAAATATTTTTTATAATAACTATTCTCCCAAAAAACACAATATTTCGTGAAATAATTGCAAAAAACGCCGCGATGGGACAGATTCACGTCATAGCACGCAACGCAAGCGGGGTATGGAGAGAGACTTTTAGTACATTGATAAGGGCACCTTTCACTACAGAATCCCGCGAAAAAACCTTCTATAGGAATTATTCCGAATAAAAAACATATCCCTTCCAGGCTAAAATACAAATATTACATCGTTTTTTCCAAAAATTGTTGCTGAAAATCTGAAAAACTTTGAAAGCAGATTTCCTGTGTGAATTTTCATTGAAAATCGAAAATCCTCTTATAATCTCTTCATTTTGTTTTTTATTTGACAATGATATGAAAATTTATAATTTTGGGTCATTTGATGCCCTGTAATATCTGAATTACAACCTCAAAATTTCGACTTATTTTTTTTTAATTTTTTAAAAATTGGAGAGGGATAAAATTTAAATTTTTGCACTACATCTCTTTCTTTTTCAAGGGTGTGAATAGTTGAATGATTTTTTTTCAATTTGTGGCAAATCTCACACAGAAAAATAAAAGTAGATAATTTTTATTTGATTCTATTTTCTGTGTGAAATTTTAATTTACATTGATGGAAATGACCTCGAATAGGTACATACTAAATTGACTTTAGTCCACATATGATGCGATGAAAATTTTTCAATTTAACTCATCTGATCTCTTCTGGATATAAAAAAACTAGGCAAAAGTTGTAGTTCACATAAAAAATATCGATTTTTCCATTGTGTAAGATTTTTTCCACCCAGTCTAAGTAAGGATAAACTCTTCACCGGACACCGAGGAATTTGAAATGAACTCCTTACTTCTCGAAGAAAACTCCTACTCCACTGCTCAGTAGGAAAAAATGATAACTCTCGTTTGAAATCGAACAGGATCTGCCAATTAATAAAGCTAATTTTTTTAATCCAGGTAGGCCAAAAATACCTAATAAACTTTATATTAAGTAGCTACCTAAACAGAATTAAGGGAAAAAATCTATCGGGGTTAATTTTCGAGGTCAAAACCGCATCTGTTATCTTTCCAGCGAAAAACGATATAGAAAAGAAAATCCAGCCAAAAAAAAAGAAAGACCGAGGAAAAAATCGAAAGGGTATTCTTCATTTTAAATAATTATACGAAGTTTTATTTTATTTGGCAGGTCGGGTTGCGTTGCGTTTCGTAGCTGGAATTCTATTGTAGAACTCGAATGGAACATAATAAATTAGATTAAAACTTCAAAAAGAGCCTTTAGGATTAACGCCGGAAATCGTTTCCGCTTTCAATTAATGGTCAAAAAATCATGCGGCCGGCTTTTGAAACAACCGTTTTGCGGTATATATGTAGGTATCTAAACGATCTCCAACACAAACAAATGCGTATATTTCGGTTTACCGATTGCAAAGAGAAAAAAAGTTGCCGTAATTTACTCTCGGTGCGGTATTTTACGTCGACTTAGTAACCACTCGGAGTCGTTAACGTTAACAAGTAAAAATTTCTCCTTTTCAAACCACCCCCGTCGAATCTGACCAGTTGATAATATTGGTCCCATGCTATTACAATAGCCGGCTCTCTCGGTATACCTACTGCGAGCTAAATAACTCGACGAAAATCTATACCGCGTGTTCTATTTTGGACGTGGTCGTAGGTTTTGCGATGTTTCCAAACTTGACGTTTACTCTTCCTCGGTATAAGACAGCGTAAATGAGATCGATTCGTTCATCGTGTATGGGCTTTGTGTGCTGTGGTGGTGAAAAATTGAGAAATTTTTCATGCTAATGTAACCGCTTCGCTTGATTTTCATCGCGCTAGAAATTGTTTGTAACTATTCTGGCCTCGCTCAGGTACCTACTTTGTTATACCGGTACCCTTTACGTAGGTACTATTTGTCGCTTCGCTTCGTCCTACTTATTTGCATTTTTAACCCTGATCCCGCAATACGTTCGCGATGAAAAAAACCACAAGAGCTTTGCCGATTGGTCGCATTAAAGGGAATTTGATGATTAAATGCGTGGGATTTTCGTCGGGATGGAGAAAAAAAAAGGTATATCCGAAAAGATGTAAAAACCTTGAGTAAAAGTAGTAAATAGGTAAAAGCGACCTAAATAACGTTACGAAATATTATTTCAAAGTTGAAACGTACTGTAAATGTGAGTAAAATTGAAATATGTGTATCAAAACGCTTGTACATTATCGATATTTTTTATTATTTCTTTCATTGATGCAGTAATGTTACTACAGACTTGGAATATTTCACAAATTATAACTGTTGGAATGAAAAATTTATAGAATTCTGAATTTCACGTCATCTTGGTAATCGTTCAATTAAAAATCGTACCTATCCTAATTATTAGAAAACTAGTCGAATATTTCAAGTTTTGAAAAATTGTTGTCTTATTCCTCAAGAAGCTGTTTTTTACGAGAAAATATATTTCTTCTCATTTAAGTAAAATGATGGTGAGTTGAGCCAAATGGAGGGAAAAGTGAGGGAGGGGTAGTTTGTTTCTCCTCAAATGACAAAATTATTACTTCATCTGTCGAAAAATTTGCTGAATGTACTCGTTGTATATATCTAACATTTAAAACAGAATGGGGAATTAGAACTTCGAGTTGGAGAACCTGAGAATTTCTTTTTGAGTCAGAAAAATTGAAAACAACTCCATCTGAATCGAAACATTTCAATTTTGAAATTCTAAAAAATTCTGCTCCAAAATTTCGACATGGATATGTCTTACTTATGGCTGGGGTCAATCTGAAAATTTTGTCGATTTTTTTGTCCATTTTTGGTATGCATAAATTTCGTCAAGAAATTTCGCGACGATAACTTTTAGACTTTTTGTCAGACTTTTTTGAGCTTGAAAAAATTTTCAGATTTCCATTGACGTTTTTAACTTGGAAAATTTCAGAGATAATTCTGATTTTTAAAAATTTTGTCAGACAAACAATTTAGACTTTTTGAACTTGGAAAATTGACTTTCAGACATTTTGTCAGACAAATAATTCAGAGTTTTTGAACTTTGAAAATTTTATAAATCAGTGTAACTTTTTGATATTTTGTCAGATGGATTTCTTGGATTTGGAAAATTTTAGATATTACGTTAATTTTCAGACATTTTGTCAAACTTTTTTGGACTTGGAAAAATTTTAAGATTTCCATTTCCTTTTTTTACCTAGAAAGTTTCAGAGATAATGCTGACTTTTAGACATTTTGTTAAACAAAAAATTTCGACTTTTTGAACATGAAAATTTCAATAAATTTTTTTCTATTTTATTTGTATCTTACCACAGGAAATTCTAGTACCTGTGTGAATTTTTTTTAGAATTTTTAAATGTGAACTAAGGGTATTTCTAGATGGATTATATCTCTAAAAAGTTTGAAAAAATCATTAAAAATTTTGAAGTAATTTGAAATGTCTCATACAAACAAATTTCTTTTAATGGAATTGATATCAATTAAAATTTTTTTTAGCATTTTAAGATGAAAAATAAAAGGGTCAAATAATTTAAATAAATAAAAAAAAAAAAAAAAAAAAAAAAAAAAAAAAAAAAAAACAGTAAAAAACATTGACAAAGTTTTGAAATTTCTCCTGAGAAGTAGTGTGTTTTAATGGGAAATGACTTTGAAAAAATATATCATTGCTTTAAAAAATAGACATTCGTTATTCTATTACAATAACTGAATTTTAATTTATCTGGAATCTTCGTTTGAAAGGGGAAAGAAAAATGAAATTTTTACAGTCATTTTCTATTGAGAAGTTATTATGAGAGATTTTAGAAGTTTTTTTTTTTTTTTTTTTTCAATTTCGATATAATTTTAAACCTTTTTATGCTAAGTATTTTATGTTATGTGCGATTTTACGAGTCTCGATGCAATTTAGAATAGAACGTTGTGAAAATTTTAACATTATTCACCACTTCTTCATTTTGTTCGATTTTTATAATCAATTTTTCAAAATTTGGTTCCAATAATTTTTCCTTACAATTTTGTTCAAACGCGATTTTATTAGAAACCATTTTCAAATTTTCTTCGAAATTCTGTTCAAATAATGTACAATCTTTTCGAATTTTATTTGAAATTCAATTGTACATAATTCGGTTTGAATATAATTTTTTTAGTTTTGTTCAAATACACTTTTTTAAAATTTTGTTTGAAATAAAATTCTTCAAAATTCCGTACAAATTGGTACAAATTTTGTGCCAACATTTTCCAACATAATTTTTTCAAATTTTTTTCAAACATGGTTTTTTATTTTATTTAAACCTGAACTCTTTACAATTTTGTTGAACACAATTCATTAAAATTTATTTCAAAATCAAATTTTTCTATTTTAATTTTTTACCTTTTTGGTTTCTTTATTTAAATTACTGGTTAAAAAAAATGAATATTAGAACGATATTTTACATAACAATTTTGTAGAAGAATGAATGAAATATCTAACTCTCGAATCATCCATAAAAAAAATGTATTTTTTTTATTAAATTTTCTCAGAGAGCAATTTTTTAAAAAATCGAAAAATTGACAGTTCCCTCGAACAGAATTTAAATTCTCTGAAGAAAAAATGTTGTCAAAAAAGTTGAAAAATAATTAGGTCTTACGCTGTTCAGAAAAAAACTTCCAAAAAAAAAATCTAAAAAATTTTCCCCCACAAAATTCTTTCAGAAGAAAATCATCAAAAAAAAATTGTAAAAATAATTTTCTTGGAAATTCATCATTCAGAAATAGTTAATTCTTCAAAAAAAAAGTTCTAAAAATTTTTAATCGTTTAAAAAAATGTTAAAAAACATTATTTGAAAAATTGTCAAAAAAAATAATTACTTAAATACGTTAAAAATTTGACAAAAATTACTCAAAAAAGTCTTTATTTTACGGATATTTGATAAAAAAATTTCCAACTCCCACTTTATAAAATTGTTATAAAATACTTAGGTATTTGATTTTCTTTAAAAGAACATTTCATTTTTTCAAAATTTTGGATACCTATACCAAAAAATTGTATGTTTTGCGCAAAAGTTGGTCGTTTTTTGTCTTCTTTTGTGCTCTAACTAGTGATTTTTTTGTTCGATTTAGTCATTAAATCATTTCCAAGCCTTGTAATACCACTTCAACTATACTTACCTACTTGTGGTTTGAAATTTCATAGGAATTATTTTTCCATGAAAGCGAAAAAGTGGTAGGGGGTTGAAGAAAAAATCGAAGAAAATTTTTCCATCTAGTGCAATACTCATGGGCTACCCCACTCTTGACACGTGACATGTCTATGTATGCATAGTGAGGTGGGTTCTAAATGGAGTTGTAAAATTGAAACTCTTCAATTTTATTTTTTCAGAGCTCCTAGAGTGCCATTAAAAGACTACGAGTACTTTCGAGTTTTTTTCCCCCAATTGTAAATTCAAATGGACACTAAAACAGCTATAGAAGTTTGAGAAAACGGTCTATTTCTAGTTGAATATTATTCATTTGATCATTTTCAATTATCATTAAATTTCAAATCTCTCTTTTTATTCAAAATTTCTCCTTGAAAAAATCATTTATTGCTAATGTAAAAATATCTCCCAATCGTAAAGTTTTCTATCTCCGTTTTTTATTCGATAAACCACCCACGTGCTAGAATAAGATTAACTGTTATACTTTTTTCTT
This sequence comes from Pseudococcus longispinus, assembly GCA_900064475.1. NCBI lineage: Eukaryota > Metazoa > Arthropoda > Insecta > Hemiptera > Pseudococcidae > Pseudococcus > Pseudococcus longispinus. Next base: position 8,862 of record FIZU01009200.1, read on the forward strand.
TAGCTACCTAAAATCGCTGAACAGATTGAAAAAATTCAACTCCGTATGAGAAAAGTATTATTGCAAAACGTACCTACTTTTAGAATCGTGGTATACCTATGTAGATTTACCTGATACTTACTAAAAGTTGTTGGCAAATTTTTCTTTGTACGTATCATGGGAGATATAGTTCTTTATAACATTTACAACATATTTTACGACCAATGAGGTTTCGCTATTGAAAAAAATAATACGAAAGAGGAAATAAATAACTACCTTTATATCCATCTTTTTAGTACTTTTCTCAAATAATTTTATATCAGATTTGTTTTTTAAAAAGAGTTGTCTTTGTTACGACTACTATCCAACCTCATGTACTTGGATACTATTGCATTGATGACGAAAAAAAATCGAATTGGTAAACAAAACGAATTCACTGTTTTAAATATTTAATAACGAGGACGGCTGGCGTGAAAAGACATTTCATTGCGTCGCTAAAAATTAAAACGATAAACTGTTTACTTGAATTTTGACAGAGTTATGAGTGTACGTAGAAAATTCGATTATAATTTGTTATGACGTTTCCCTTCGATTCGTTGTACTTTTCCAATTTCCAAATGTACATACGAAAGGTAGAAATTGTATTTCCGTTTACCTTTACCAATACTGTTTCATCTGAAATAGTTTTTAATGCTGTATTTATTGATACGATCCAATATGCTAGTTAGCTAGGTACCTACCTACATGCAATTATCAATTCCAAGAATGCTGCGTGTTATTGGAATTTTCAACAATTTTTATCAATTTGTTGAAGAAATGATAATTCTAAAAGAAAAAATTTTCTTTCTAAAGAACTGCTGTAAAAAATAACATCGATTTACCTACTAAGGAAAAAAAGTACGTCTGAATTCTACTGAGTGGGTTTAAATTACACACATACGAAGCCAAAGTCAAAGAACATAGGTATATTTAGATATTTGGATACCAATTCTGTTCAGGAAATGAAACAAAATCAAATATTGACTTAGACTCATATACTTACTTAGGTATCGTAAGCTGTTTAATTCCTTTTGGCTTATTTTGAAAAATATTTTGTCTGAAAATTTTTGTTTTCAGAATAGCACGTCTAAATACATTTATAATATTGCTGCGAGTAAGAAAAAAACAGCTGAATGTTTGTATTTGCTTTAGGTGGATATGTAATTGAATATAATCATAGGATTCTAGAGGAAAATTTTCTGTTTGGATATTTTTGTTTTTCTTGGTTAAATTATCGTTACTCTCGAAACGTCTCATTCTCGCAATATCTAAGTACACAATGAAGTGATACCAACGTACATATTTGTTGAATACACATGTACGTAAATTATAATGAAACACATTTATCAGAGTCAACCCTCTAACCTGTTACAGCCAAAACGGAGGTATTAAATCACATAGTAAATAATACCTTTACTGATAATTGTGGAATTTCGCGAATTGCCAAACGAAAATACCTACCTTTTGTGTATTGAATGCCATAAAATCATACCAGTTGACACAGATAGTGGAACTGATTTCCGATTATTGAGTGCTTTGTTATTAACATGAGAATTGCAGCGTGCTGCATATGAAATGATGGTAAAAAGACGAAACGAATTGATATTTTGGTATGAATTAAATGTCAGCGAGTTTTGCTTTTTGGAGGATACTTTGTATTTTATACGTATGAAGGGTCATGGGAGACACAGTTTCTGATAATTGGCAGAAATTGAATTTTTTCAGTTGAAAAATAATGGAATTTTATGGAAAAATTGATATTTCGAAGTTGATAGTTGTCAGTTTTTATTTCATCCCTCCCCAATCATAAATGTACATATTTGTAGTTAAAAATACAGTATGCTATCTAGTCATTTTATTAGAATAAATAACGAGTATTTACGATTATTAATATTGGGCAGTCAATGTCAAATCTGTATCATCCTGCATCTCTTTTCTTTACATCCACCTCAGCAACATTCTGCTTATTCGAATATCAACGAAGAACTATATTATAAGCCGCAATTCATTGAAAATTATTCATACATGTGTGTATTCGATTGATAGAAGTAGTATTCTCGTCATATAAAGCGCTCGGAGAATCCGTTTATAGTGCTTTTAAGCCGAGTAATCACTTTTTATATGTGTTCGTTAATCATCGATATGCTCGGAGTATTACTTCTGGAAGAAAATCCAGCATTGAAACTTGATCACCATCAAGCCCTATTATGAGAATACATTAATTAATGCCACAGAAATCGAACCTCCCTACATCAAAGCGGTGATGATTTATAGGGCAAAAATATAACTCTTAATACCAGTATTAGGTACATCATATACTCGTATATACGTATAAATAACTTTTCTCGTAGTCGTACAAATATGTGCTGTGCGGTTTATGAGAGCTTGTATCAGATGATTTGAGTATTCATTTGGACTGGAGTGATTTTTCAAAATGTAGATATTCTTGCCTGCTGTATGCATGCGTAGTTATCATTTGTTACCGAAAAATTTATACTTGTGACATTTGGTGATGTAATGTCGCCAAAGGGTGTCATTTTTTCACACACCATAAGGTCGTGATATCGCACTCAACCGTACACATTTCACATTTGTACGGTTATTCAAGTACTAAGTACATGAGGTTGATACATCTTTTAGCAAAGATCTTCGATCATCGTCAAAAGCCCCCCATCTCCAATCATCAACATGGTAAACGTGGCTAAAATTAGTCTCTCCTTTTTTTTCCTATGTTATATTTGCGATGGAACTGATGTTAGTCCTGTCATTTGTGCTGTCTTCTTTTTCGAGGTATTGGGAATTAATTTTGAGAGGGGTTTGGAAAAAACAGTTGAAAATGGAGTGGAAGAGATTGAAGTGCCTTCGTTCATGCTTCATTTGAGTGGAAATGATTAACTCTGTAACTCAATGCTATCGTCTCTTTTCTCTTCAAGAAAGACATTTCTCACCTGTAGATGGTGTGTCACATGAATTTGTGCCTTGTGCCAAAGGCGCACTTTTGACAGTTGACACTATTTTCAATAATTCCGCAATGAAAGTATCAGAAATAGAAACGTTTGATACTCTTGATAATTTTCCTGATGGTAGGTTGAAAATATTGTATGTGCCTACCTATCAGAATTAGCATTCTTTCCTATAAATTTGTCTGGCCCATTTCTGTTGAAATAATGATACTGAGACACTTTATCAAAGAAAGTCAACTTCTGGCATTTTCATCTCAATTCCATTGAAAAAAGCTACAATTGTCAAATTTTGACACTTCTGACATAATTTCATCAAAAAGTGTACAGAATGCCAGTTTTTGGCTCTTTTTTCTATTGTTCTCACTCTTGGTTCCACATGGTTCCACAAAAAAAAAAGATTTCTGGATCTTGATAACTTTAGATGAAAAATCCTTAGAATTTGAGGATCTCAGGTTTGGATATTTAGATCAGATCTTTTGTATAGGATCTGATCTGATTTAGATCTGAAATCAACCACTCAAGTGATCTGGATCTAAACATTTTCGAAGTGGATTTGCCCAACGCGGGTTTTAAAATACCAGATATCCCCACTTTTTCAAATGGCATACTGTTGGAAATGCCAAAAATCTGCACTTTTGGTAGTTTTCCAGCGGCATAATGTTTGAAATACCAGAAATCGTCACTTTCGTTTTTTTTTTCAATGCCATAGTGTTACTAGGGTCAGAAAATGGCACCTATGGCACTTTCTCAAATGACACGGTGTTAAAATGTCAGAAATATACACATCTGGTACTTTTTCCAGTGAAAGAGTGTCTAAAATACCAGAAATTGCTGTTTATGGCACTTTTTCGGTGGCACGAGTGTTGGAAATGTCAAAATTGCCAAAAATCTGCACTTCTGATACTTTTCTAGTACCGTATTGTTTCAAATACCATAAATCACCACGTTTGACATGTTTTCCTGTAGCATGGTGTTGGAATGCCATAAATCTGTACTTTAGTTACTATTTCCAATGGAATAGCATCTGAAACCAGAAATCGGCACTTTTGACACTTTTTCCAGTAGCACGGTGTTGAAAATCTACATTTCTGGTAGGTACTTTTCCAGTGGCATAGTGGCTCAAATACTAGAAGTTGTCATGTATGGCACTATTCCAGTGGCGTGGTGTTGAAAATGTCAGAAATCTGCACTTTAGGTACTTTTTTCAGTGGCGGATGTCAAAACAGGATGTGGCATTGCGCGGACAGCGTTTCAGAAGCTGAGCAGGCTATTGATGCACAGAAGTTTCCTCTGGATCTGCAACGAATTAGAGTTGTAAAATGTTACATCTGGCTATAGTGTTGCTATATGGGGGGAGAGACCTGGTCACTAAAAGTAAAGTTCATGAATTGGTTGGAAGCTTTTGAGATGTGGACTTTAAGACGCATGCTGTGGATACCACAGATGGACAAAGTGTCAAATTCTGAGGTCCTGGAACGTGCGGAGGTGGAGAGGGAGCTACTGAAATGTGTTAAAAGCAGAAAAGCTGGTTAGGTGTTACTTGGGATATTTTCTACGGGGAGATAAGTACGAGCTCCTGAGATTAATAATCAGCGGACGAATTTATGGAAAATGGGACTGGGACCGCAAGAAATTGCCATGGTTACGTGACCTACAGCAGTGGAGTGGCATACCTGACATAGAAACTCTGTTACAGAAAGCTAGAAATTTGTAAATTTTTTCAAATTCAGAAAAGTCTGAGGGTAAAGAAAAACTCTCTCCTTATTTGAAGCTTTTATTTGCGAAGCACTTTTCGAGAAGACAACCTCTCATCATCAGGCAAGAACACTTAATGGCTAATACTAGACTAACATCTTAAAGTTAACGTATGATTGAGAAGGATCGCTGGTTGTTAGATAGCAGCGAGTGCACGGAAGTGCATGGCATCAGAAGAAGAAGAAGAAGACTTCTTCCAGTAGCATGGTATTAGAAATGCCAGAAATCTGTACTTTGATTACTTCTTCCACTGGCATAGCGTCTAAAATATCAGAAATTGACCCTTTTAACACTTTTCCCAGTGACACGGTGTTGGAAATGCTAAAAGTCTGCACTACTGGTAGTTTTCTAGTGGCATAGTGTCTGAAATAATAGACATTGCCACATATGGCACTTTTCCCAGTGACATGGTGTTGGGATTGCCCAAAAAATCTGCATTTCTGGTACTTTTCTAGTGGCTTAATGCTCTATATACCAGAAATCACCACTTTTGACACTTTTTCCAGTGGCATAGTGTATGGATTACCAGAAATCGACTTTTTTTGACACTTTTACCATAACAGGGTTAGAAAATGGCACTTTTCCAGTGACAGTGATTCATATACCAGAAATCACCACTTTTGGTACTTTTTGTAATGGCAATATAATGCTACTAGGGTCATAAAATGAATGTACTTAACACTTTCAGAACTTTTTGATGGCACGTAGTTGAAACTCTTATAAATGGGCAATATTTGAATTTTTTTGATAGCAGTGTGAAAAATGATGACACTTTCTGGGTTTACAAAATTTGTGTTGACGCCTGGTTCTTTGGACAGATGCCATATTTGGTTGCGAGTCTCCAGAAATTCTGATTGACGAAATCTGCATTAGTTGAAAGGAAAGAGTAAATAACTTGTATGCTGAAAATTTACCCCTGCTCCAACACGAATATTTACTCTTGCTGTACACCACTCTGAATTCTGAAATAATCGAAATAAAATTCTCATTCAAATTGGCATAGTATCTAATGTATCTATCTACTCGTAGTACACTTTTGCTACGTGATTGTGTCTATAATCTGTATATCTGTATCTTGCTTCTTTGGACGAGAGATTGTACGCATTAACGGAGTCGATTTGCACCCTTCCCTCGCTCAGAGTGTGGAAAAAATAGAGATAAAAATTCAAAAGTATCGATACCTCTGCACAATAGAAAAAGTACTTATGTTCTACCTATACGTGTACGAAACAAAACTTATAATACCTTGTGGTTGGCACGCCGTAAAGATTTAGAACATTGCAAAAAGCAGACGTTCGCTGCGACGATGTTACTGCTCTAGGGATCTACTTTACTCATGACGATAATATCTTCTTGTATATAGCGTAGAAGGTACGTACGCGGTACGAATTTGACAACAACGTTGATTGTTTCACGTATGTAAGTAGCTAGCTATGGGTACCTTACATGTTTCTCATTCTAGTTGCATTCATTTCGTTAATGCACAAATTCGGTGTGGCGTATACTCAAGGCTTTGCTTTTACTCGTACGTAATACATACCTATACATGAGAATGTGCATGCAATTTTATTCAGATAAATTAATTTAAAAGTTGGTCGGCTAAAAGTTATTTAATTAAATTAAACGGACGATGCTTCGACGTAATTGCATTGCTACCGCCTTTGGTGATAAGTAATGTAGTCTAGACGTTCTCACAAAAGCCTCTTCCTTCAAACTCGACTTTGCATGCTTTCATGAAAGAATTCCCTTCGTCGAATAGTTTTTTTACTTTCTTTCGTCAAAACTTCAACTTGTATTTTACTAGATTAAAATAAAAGCATGTTATTTGTATGTATAATATTTCATACGTAAATATGCGCTCATGTATGTTCTCTTCTTCGTCTCGAATTTAATTTCTGCGCTGCTCTTTGATACGATGCATCGTACTTTCATTATTATTTGTTGCATCGCATCGTTTCAGTTTTCCCCTTTATTTTTGTAAAATTATAATTTAATGGGGGATCGTATTACGACCGTGCAGTTTTTGTTTGTATTCTGTGCCAGTTTCTTCACTCTTTGGAAAATAATTCGATTAATTGATGAAAATTACAGGCGAAGATTATGCCGGAATTTTCATGATGATTTGCATAATCATATTAGAAAATAACTACATCGTCAAACATTTAAGAACATTTCATGACTCATGAATGTGTCAACGCTAACTATGTCTAACCCTTCGGCGAATATTAACCATTTTTGCTCGCTTCATATACTCACGCTAGCTATCTGTATTAGTAAGGATTTCTAGTTTACTTGATTGCAAATGCGAATGTATAGGAAAAATGATGAACTACCGTACAAAGTACCACGTCGTTAACATGTCGCCGATATTGTGAAAAACGAGTTGATGAATTACTTTTGCTTACTGCGTTAATCCTTCATCGCGACGCAATAGTATCAGCAGGAGTGGTATTTTAGATGTATAAATTTCGCAAATTTATGATGGTTGACAGGGTGTAAGTCTAGGTATACCTAGATAAGTTGGTTTGGCACACATCGTATGTGATATGTAGATAGATTGAGACGCTGTTTCTAAATGTGTGGTGTGGTAGAGTGAAAAAGTAATAGAAAATTGACCTTTCGAAAAATTCGTCTGTCATATTTGTTGAAAATGTAATTTTCTATAATACACTTGGCTGCGTTGCGAGTTAGCTTGCGTTACGTATGGGTATTATTTAGGTACCTATAGATCTTATATAACCCTTGGGAAATGATATGGTATTTAACCTTAGAATTTAGCTGTGTATGTAGACCTACGAGTACGTAGGTAAATGATAAACACGAAATTGCAAGATTTCGCGACACAAATGGAAATGTTTTTCGTGTAAAGTATATCTACGAAGGTATTTGCAAAGAAGAATAATCATTTTGGCAAATTACCTAGTTAACTGTAAAATATACTCGGGCAAAATGTACCTACACATATTAATTTCGAAGATTAGATCCCTGTTTTAAGCCAAATCTGGTGTAACGAAACATATTCGAATGGGCGCTGGACACAGTTTTCCCCCTAATCTGTTGAAACCGTAATTTGAGAACCACTGGGTGGAAAGTACCAAAAGTTCGAATAACTTCACTTACCTTTAATTAAATCCTTTTTGGAACGTTTGTCTTTATACCTACATCTACTTCTACACTATTACAATTCTATATCCCGCCTTTTTCTTATCAATGATTTCGACTAATTCGTGTCTTAATTCCAATGTCGGTGCTTTATTTTTACCTTCTCGTGTTATATTTCGAACACGAATTTATCCGTAGAAATCGTTATTTTGAAAGATACGCTATAACGAGGCACCTATAAGTAACCTTCACACGTTTGCTTTTTTTTTTCAAGGTACATATACTAATTTATTGCTTTTTCGGTTGAACTTTACACAACGGGATAATTTTTTTCTCGTTTTTTAAACTTATAATTCTTTTTTGTTGCCTATATTGCTTGAGGATAACTTGGGGAAAATGGAATGACTTTATACGAGTTTATATTCATTGGTTGAAGTTTATTTTGCGTTTTTTGTTTGTTTCTATGTAACTTGGATATTATTATATTGAGATGGGTAGATTTTTTGATTCGCCTGTGTCCTGAGTCTGTATATAAGACTAGTTAATATATACTATAGGAATTTTTTCAATTTAATTCGAATAATTCTATCTATTGTGCGAAATAAAATTTTATGTGTCAAAATCATTTTTCTATAAGGTACATGATATTTTTTAACGATATCGTAGCTTTAAATTCGTGGTAATAAAGGCGAACCAGCGGAGTTAGACTTTTCGGATTTGCGTCATTAGATTTCCTCGAAGTTTTTCAAGCCAGCAAAGATAGTTTTCTTTTGAATTTCGCTTCCAGGGAAGGAGAACAAAGTTTAATTGCGAATTGGTGCCTACTGCCTATGTATGAAAATAGAGAGAAACAAGTACCTAAATTAATAAATTAAATGAATTGGATTATTTGACTAGATTAATAGATTTTCAAATCAGCAACCTCGAATTTTTCAGAAAAAACGTTTAATCTTAAGATTAGCTGTTCGTTGAAAAGTTGGAAAACATTGTTTCTCGATTTGACGATATTAGGGTAACCCTTTTTTTATTGGGCTATTTTTTGAAAAGTTATGTACATAAGTATGTCTTTTGCCTATGAAACACGATCCACGAATTTCAAGTACAAAAATTATGATATTTGAATTTTTTCTAAACTCAAGTTTGGAAAATACCCCAAGTTGGGATAATTTTAGTTTAACTACAACAAATTCAGGTCAGTCCAAAAGTCAATTTTTAAATTTTTTTTCAATCACAAAAAGTCATCTCAGTAAAACTTTCGTGATGAATTTTTGTTACCTCAAAATTTTCGGAATTGACCCCCTCCCCTCCTCATGAGACATACTTTTACAAAATCACTAAAATTATTTGCAAGTCCAAAAGACCGATTTTTTGATTTCCTCCGTCCAAAAAATCCTTTAGAGTAACAAAATTTCGTGATGAATTTTTGAGCCAACCAAATTTTTTGGATGACCCCCCCCCCCCCCCCCCCCCCC